>JASDQU010101931.1:53195-88030 GCA_032191745.1 Picea mariana
AACTTTGACCATCCATAACTTTTGCATACGGACTTCGTTTGAGGAAAAATTTATGTCGTTGGAAAGCTTGTGACGAGATCTACGCATTGATGGTGTTTTCAAGAGATTTTAATATGATCAAATTTTGAGAATTTTTTATCCCTTATGGACCCTTGTGAGCGTTCTGGGTCCTCCTAGACCTCGGTGAGCGTCTCTAGGTCCTCCTAGACCTCGATGAGTGTCTCTAGATCCCCCTAGATCACATGTACAATCCACAAGAGCATGCAAGCAGACCCAAAAAAAATCCCTTGTTCCACGCCTTGGATACATCAAATATAACAGTGTGAATTGTAAAAATAGGTATAGTTCATAGATCACGTAATTCTTTGACATAAATAGATTATAAATCAAAACCAATAGAATATTATCTCCCAAATGTGTTGGAATCCATTATAATGTGCTTGAGATTTTATCCTTTGCATATGTTTGTAATTTCGTTTAAAGAAAGACATAATAGGAAATCTGGGCATTTCATATTTAGAAAATAGCCATATCTCCCAAATCCTACATTGTTTGGAAATCTGCTCACTTGTCACCTAAATGGGCATGTTCTAGACAAACTCATGTCTCAGATTTTTGAGATTCATCTTCATCTATTCAAAAATCATGTCTAAAGATCGCTTCCTAGAAAATGTTGTTAATTTTGACCAAATCTTTGACCACCAGTTGTACTCTCACACGTGTGACCTGGATGAAAATTGGAAAACACAATATTATGTCGAGGGTCCTAGTGACAAAACCCTTGTTCCGAAATTCCACCTGGAGTTGCGTAGATATGTCAAACATGGAAGTGGGTTACTGGATCCATAAATGTGTTACAATATCTCAACTTAGGAAAAACCCACATTAGAAATAATCAACTCTTACTCCTCCTAATCTACCAAAAACAATGGAAAAGTCATTAATTAATCAATGCAATTACCTTATAAGCTCTGGATGACATTTCCATTGAAAAACATGAGATAATCATGGTGAAAGGGATGATGAAAAGGTGAAAAGGGAGGATTAAATTGTCAAAAAGAAAGTATCTAGCAGTGAAAATAGTATCAAATTGGAGGCTCGACATCTCCCCCATGCCTAAGAATTTACATGTCCCCATGCAAGAAAAATGTATAGTTAAGGGCATTGTGGTTTTTGATGTGATAAAATTTTGAACACAATGGAAATCCTCCTGTCAACATAGGGAAGTCTGAAAATTCTCTAGCATTACGAGTAAATTTATTTCTGCAACATCACCCTTTGGCTCACTTGAATGAGTTTCATCAAATCCTAATAGTTATGTACTCCCTTCTCTTCCCTTTATTTTATCCATGAGAGTATAATCACAAGCCAAAATATTTTCAAGGATAACTCCACAGGTGAGCCCAAAAATTATGAAATATTACATACTTCTCTATTGGATCTTTATTTTCTTCCTTCATCCAACTAGCAAGATGTGTTACAAGAAAATCAAGTTGTTGCTCTGTTTTTCCTCCAAGTCTGAAGATAGCAATGTCCTTCTTAGGAACTGTGAAAGTAATTGTGTGAATTCCTCTAGACATGTACCAATCTACATACCTTTAAAGATGCTTTTTCCCAAATCCCAACTATTAAAGTAAAACCACAACAGTTTTTGGCTTCTTATGCTCAAGCTGGCACTTTGAAGAATTTGTAAAACCATATCTCTCCTTCTTTAGTAAATTCAAAACATGGAAATATCTTGAATGAAGAGACAAATCTGAATGCTTACAGGGACTGCTTCAAAGGGGAAAATTGAAGTTTGAGATGACGAAATTACATTTGGGAAGTCATACAAAAAAATTTCAAACTTATATAGCGTGGAGAGAATAGGAACAGAAACAAATGAAGAGGATGAATGCCCCTTGAATTTTTGAGGGAATGGATACCACCCTGTATATTTGAGTATGAATTTGCTTGTATTATATTTAGTATCTCCCTCCAAACTTTCAAATCAATGAGGGTTATTATCTAATAGAACCAGGTCTCCCCACGATGCCACAGATTTCTATGTATGAGGTTTTGTAAGGTCACCCTTCCCCTGAGCAATTATCACTTCTAGTGGATGGGTAAGAAGCTAGAAGTGTTAGGCGAAGTTGAATGATATACAAGTTTGAAGCTCATTTTGAATCCTATAAGTGATTCAAAATGAGGTGGGGAATTAGGATGATGAATGGTCGACAATTGTCTAAAGAATGGGTAGTAGAATGGTGTTCTTAGTGATGATAGGTTTGTTAGAATATGAAATATTATGCTCATTTTACCATTGACAATACCCTTGTCACCCAACCATAGGCCGAAGCCACCCTCCGAGCACCTTGACCTTGACAGAGAAAAGAATCCTGGTAGCAATCCAATAGCCAAGAGAGGCTAATGCACCAAGCAAGAAGTAACCAAGCTGATCAAACAGTCCCACCCAAGAACTAGCGCAACACCTTCCCCAGGACTTGCGCAAAAAACTGTTGGACTGCAGTGTGCAGAAATTGCTCTCTGCAATTCTGAGAAGTGTGTCAAATGAGAGATTGGCGCCCTATATTTATAGTGGTTCTGGCAAACTTACTAGGGCCGATTTCTCCTTTTGGGTACTAATTAATTCATATTAATTATATTTTTGCAGTCGACATCTTGTCTAGGGTTTCCTTCATTTCTTTGCTTCCTTTCGAAACATTCTAATCTTGTCAAAAGTCACAATAGAGGTTCATGTCTCCCGAAGCTACATAATATCAACACTCCCTCCTAGCTAGGGAGGTATGGTCTTGATCACAAACAGACCATTCAACTAGTAGTATCATGAGCATCGTCATTATTATCCAACTAGATAATCTCCTACGACAACTGGTACAATATCAATTGATAGAACACAACTGTGTCTATCCACGGTAGTACACAACTACTCAAACTGTGACACATAGTCACAATCAGTGGAACATATCCACCACAATAGTATATCTCTACTATCTGGAGACAGGCAGTCTCCATAACAATCATCTGATGACAACCTGCACAAAAAATATTGTTAAAAATAAACTCAACCATCTAGGCCAATATTTCACTCACATTTGTGAGATCTGAAAGAATATCTGCCCTAAGTATAGAACATCAACAATTGGATATCTTCCCTATTCTTCTCAAACTAGGAAGAATGATTGTTTCTTATTTCTAAGCATGGACCATTCCTCACCCTGGGCCATTCTTCCTACACTAATCAAAGTGCACCTTGGAGATAATGTATAAACCCTAAGGAATGGTTGTCCCTGATTGTTGAGCTTAGACCATTCCCCACCCTGGGCCATTCTTCCTACACTAATCAAATTGCACCCTGGAGAGAATGTATAAACCCTAAGGAATGACTATCTAGACCATTTCCTCTGTTAACCATAAGAGGAAAAGTTTGTCCTGTATCAACCTCCAAAATGGACCATTCCTCATGTTAACCACAATGAGAAATAGTTGTCCGACAAGGCGGGCCAGTCTTCTTAAGCAACCCTCAAAAAGAGAAATTGCCCTAGACCACTACCCATGTTAACCACAATAGGAAGTCATTGTCTATGATACATCAGCAATCTGGACCATTTCCCATGTTAACCACAATGGGAAATAACTGTCTGACAGAAATCTCAATCCACTTTCCGAACAGGAAAGAATCTGCCCAACAGGGCTATTTTTCAATATCAAAAATAAATGTCTTCAATAATATTTTCAGTGCTCCCTCCCAACCTAGAGAGTCATTTCTTCCCTTTCAACTAAGGGAGTTATTTCCATGATCCCCATCTTCTCTCAAAAATATGCAAACTTTATTCTGGATAGAGATTTCGTTAGGATATCTAATGTCTACTCATCAGTGGGGATATACTCGAGCTTTACCTCTCCTTCCTAGACTTTATCTCGAATAAAGTAGTATTTGATCTCAATGTGTTTTGACCTTTCATGAAACACGGGATGTTCTGATAATCTTATACAACTTTGATTATCACAATATATTATGTTCGATTCTAGAATCTGATCAAATAAATGGGAGTAACTTTCTTAACCATATTGCTTATGTGCATGCTTCACATGCTGCCATATACTCTGCTTCTATTGTGATGAGTGCGACAGACTTTTGTTTCCTGCTGCCCCAAGATATCATAGCGGAGCCCAAGCTAAAACACATACCTGAAGTGCTCTTTCTGTCTTCTACACTTCCTGCCCAATCAGAGTCTGTCAATCCATGAAGTTGGATATCACTGGATGCGGTATATCTCAAGACATAGTTTATTGTCCCATGAATATATCTTAATACATGCTTTGTAGCTATCCAATGTTCATGTCTTGGTTCCACCTGGAACTGTCTTAATGTATTTACGGAAAAGAAAATGTCTGGTCAAGTATTTACCAAATACATCAATGACCCAATTAGTTGTTGATATAGAGATGGGTCTATTGGATTAGAATCTGGAACTTTCACTTTTCTTATATCTGCATTCATAGGAGTCTCCATGGACTTACAATCCATCATTCCAAATTTCTGAAGGATCTTTATTGCGTACTTTCCTTGTCCAAGGAATACTTCACCATGCTTATGCCATACTTCTAGTCCCAAGTAATAATGCATGAGACCTAGATCTTTCATATCAAATTCAGAAGCTAATTCCTTCTTGCATTGGATGATGAGAGACTCTTCACCTGTTATGAATAGATCGTCAACATATAGTAGTAGGATTACAAGTGAATTGTCCATGACTTTATAGTAAAGGTTTGGATCTGCATGACTCTTGGAGAAACCAAGTCTCGTTAGATAGTTGTCCATTCTGGCATACCAAGCCCTTGGATCTTGCTTGAATCCATATAGAGATTTCTTTAATCTGCAAACTTGAGTATCTCTGGAATGTACCTCAAACCCTTGAGGTTGTTCAATATATACTTCTTCTTCAATAGCTCCATTGAGGAAAGTTATCTTTACATCCATCTGATGTAAGTTCCATCCCATGGAAGAGGCAAGAGATATGATAGCTCTGATGGAAGTATATCTAGCCACCAGAGAAAACGTTTCGTCATAATCTTCTTCCTCCTTCTGGGAGAACCCTCTAGCTATGAATCTTGCCTTGTATTTATCCACGCTTCCGTCTGCTGCATGTTTGATCTTGTACACCCATTTTGAAGTTACCACGTATTTTTCTTTAGGTCTTGGTACGATTTCCCATACCTCATTTTTCATAATGGATTGATGTTCTTCCATCATAGCTTCTTTCCATTTTCCCTTTTGAACTGCTTCTTCAAATGTGGTAGGTTCTTCATCTAGAAGCTTCGTCATGTATGTTGCATAACTTGAGAATCTTTTAGGTATTTTACTCTTTCTGAATGTTCCTTCTGGAACCTTGAGTTCTTTTTGCATCTTGTAAGGTATCTTCAAGCCAAGATGGTCTTTTCTTGGTCTTAGGTACGATATCTGAATCAATGTTTTCACATGGCTCCATAGGATGATCAGGTAGTTCCTTTTCGTCATTTTCATTTTCGGTGCTTCCTTCATTGAGTTCCTCAATCTCTTCTTCTTCTATAGTTTCTTCAATGGATTTCTTGAAGGCCATCTTTTCATTGAATGTTATGTCTCCGTTGACTTTGATCTTTTGTTGTTCTGGAATACATATTCTATAAGCTTTGGATGAATCAATGTATCCCACGAATATCCCTTTATTTCCTGAAGGTTCTAGTTTATTCCTTTTGTCCTTGGGAATGTGAGAGTAAACAGAACATCCAAATATTATTAGATTTTCCACATTAGGTTTCTTACATGAGAAGGCTTCTTATGGTGTCATGTCCTTCAATATACTATGAGGACTTCTATTCTGCACATATATTGTTGTCATTGTTGCTTCTCCCCATAAGAACATGGATAGACCTTGATCATTTAGTAAGGATTTTACGGTTTCTTCAATGGATATGTTATTTCTTTCTGCTACACCATTTTGTTGAGGATTATGAGGAATAATTAGCTCCCTCCTAATCCCTACTGATTTGCAGAATGCAACAAATTCCTTTGATGTGTATTCTCCACCATTATCGGTTCTTAGTGTCTTGATCTTCTTGTTAGTGAGGTTTTCTATTTCTGCTTTGAACTCTTGAAACTTGTTGAATACTTCATCTTTTGTCTTTAGTAGATATAGCCAAGTCTTTCTTGAATAGTCATCTATGAATATTACGTAGTAGGAAGATCCTCCTAGAGATTTTACTGGCATCGGACCGCAAACATCTGAGTGTATCAGATCTAGAATCTCCTTAGATCTGTTGTTGCTACTTGGGAATGGTTTCTTGATATTCTTCCCAAGAGAACATCCTTTGCAGATTCCTTCATGTGTAGACTGCAACTCTGGTATTCCCTCAACCATCCTTTTGAGAAAGGGTAATGCTTGATAGTTAATGTGAGCGTACCTTCTATGCCAAAGCTCATTGGGGTTGACTTCATTGTGTACATGAGCTTCTTCGTTTTGTTCTAGTAGTCTATACAGATTTCCGTCATGACTTCCAATAACCTTATCATTCTCTATGTTGGAGTCTCTATGCCATGATAACACCTTTCCATCCACAAAATATATTATGTTTCCCTTATCTTCTAGGCAAGATATCGATACAAGATTCTTTTCTAAACCAGGTACATATAAAACATTGCTTAAGTGAACATAGTTAGCCATTTTCATTTTGATGGAGGCTTGTCCAAATCCTTCTACGTGGTAAGTGGTTTTGTCTCCAAGCTCTACCTTGTATGAGGTCTTCTTCTCATTTAGATTTGAGAGTCTTTCTTGATCTCCCATCATGTGCCTAGAATCTCCACTATCGATTATCCACATGTCATCTTCAATCATTCCAGTAAGTGTTGAGTAGTGTAAAAGACTAATTGTTTCACTCATGTCTTCGGTTGACTAGTAATTGGTCATGCCTTGATCCAAAACTTCAACTTCGTAGTTTATGTCTTCTGAGAGAGTCAAAAGGTGCGCTGAGTTAGGGTGCATCTGAATATATTCTTTTTTAGCGAGATACTCCATCGCAAGGTGTCAGATCTAAGATTAGGGTTTCTGCAACTGCTTTTGCTAGTAACCCTAGCGATAGTGTCTTTGGAAGCTGCTCCTGCTAGTAACCCTAGCGGTTGTTCCTCAGCGAGCTTCCTTCCAGTGTTAAACTGAATGAAGGAGGTGTGGGCCCATAACCTATTAGAATATGAAAGATTGTGCTCGTTTTACCATTGACAATACCCTTGTCACCCAACCATAGGTCAAAGCCACCCTCCGAGCACATTGACCTTCACAGAGAAAAGAATCTTGGTAGCAATCCAATAGCCAAGAGAGGATAATGCACCAAGCAAGAAGTAACCAATATGATCAGATAGTCCCACCCAACAACTGGCACAACACCTTCCCCAGGACTTGTGCACAAAACTGTTGGACTGCAGTGCACAGAAACTTCTCTCTGCAAT
Organism: Picea mariana; assembly: GCA_032191745.1. Classification (NCBI taxonomy): domain Eukaryota; kingdom Viridiplantae; phylum Streptophyta; class Pinopsida; order Pinales; family Pinaceae; genus Picea; species Picea mariana. Next base: position 60,679 of record JASDQU010101931.1, read on the forward strand.
CATGAGAAGTGTGTCAAATGAAATTCTGGCACCCTGTATTTATAGTGGTTCTGGCAGACTTACTGGGGCCAATTTCTCCTTCTGGGTACTAATTAATTCATATTAATTATATTTCTGCAGCCAACATCTTGCCTAGGGTTTCCTTCATTTCTTTGCTTCCTACCGGAACATTCTAATCTTGTCAAAGGTCACAATAGAGGTTCATACCTCCCGAAGCTACCATAATATCAACAAGGTTCATAAGGTGGTGGAGGAGTACAAATAATATATAGGGAAATAATATTTATGAGTGGAAAGTATAGCAAGGATAGAGTACAGAAATCGTGAGAAAATGTCTCATATAAAAATTAACTTAATAATGAGCTTTAAGATTTGTTTCTTTATAGCTCTCAATGTCCTTGATAAACTTAGAAAATTAGAAAGTTGATTTCTTACCTCAAGTTTACCTTAGTGTATACTAGAATTGATGAATACAAATAAGGAATTGAACATAATTTTCATGTATTGAGCTTACCCAAAACTGAGTGTTGTTGTTGAGAGTGACCAAATTGAGAGTGATTATTGCGCCAAATATGAGACAAGTTGATGGATGTTGTTGATGACGACCAACTACATGATTGAAATGAAAGAGTATAATTGCTTTGGCAGCTCTAAGCTCTATTTCTAGAACAAAATGTTATCCAACAATTCACTTTGCAAATTTGACTTCAAAAAAAACACATTACATGTCATTCTGTAACAAATATAGAGATTGTGTGACTGATGAAGACGCTAGTATTTTAGCTGTAAAAGGAAATCCATCTTGTTGATCTGAATTTTTTTGCAACTATAGGACTAATGAGAACCTCAAATGTTGAGTACACTACCCAACCACTATAAATATGAAAGTACTAAAATAAAATATTCACGTAATAGTCTGCTATAGGGAACTTTAACACGCTTTGTTGATCACTTAAACATGTATGAAATGTTGAGTTGAATGAGATATGTTCTGCAGCAAATATGATAAAGGTGACCCTTTCTTATTGTTGAAATCTAAAAGGAAAGGGTTCAATGAATTGTTCAGAGATGAATCAAACAAATGGAAAAGAAATATTCCATGTATATCATCCCTCAACTTTATTGAAGGAAAAGTAAATATTACATGTTGTTGCTTAATATTGAATGGAAACCTTTTATTGGAATAATATGTTGTTGAACTCTGCTATAGGAAAATTTAGAACAAGAAAAATAAACTGCTACTTTGAAGAAAAGGTTGCAAGTTGTTGATAACATCATAAAACAATATATAGTCTTCATCCATAACCCAATTTTTGTACAATTCAATCTATGTGAATAAAGTTCTTGGAGTCGAACATAAAAAGAATTCATTAGATTATTGATCAATAATGAAAATCGAAAACTAATGCGAGACAACTCACCAATGAAGAAAATGAGTGTCAAGGTACCTAAGTACATATTGACGGGCACGAATAAATGAGTTGGAGTCGAGTCACCTACAAGATATATCAATCAAGAGACCTTAACGAATTCACATTGTTGACAGCGAGGAGGCTTCCCCTTGATGTATGCAAGTCCCAAGGTACTTTTAAATATCTTTGATCTTGTTCTTAGATAATGTGTTGAATTCGAAGAGACAAGGTTTGATAGAAGGAGGGCCTTAAGGAATCCCTCATCATCTAACGTGAGCATAAAACAAATGATTGGGGAATGAAACCAACATGTTGGGCAGCTTATTTGCATAAATTTTGAACATTAAATTGTCAATCTGGGATTCCGTAAACTTAGAGATGCAAGCACGGGAAATGCAGGATCAGGGTCAATCGTATCCTATCCTATCCCAACAAATAAATGTTGGTAATAAAATGAAATCAATAGAAAATGGAAAAACTTAAAAGAAGACATAATTTTGAATGCAGAGTCATTTGAATTCCAAATTCATGTCATCTACTAGATCTGCAATTACTAGGCACATGTTACAATCTTTCATGTTAAATATGAACCAATATGTTCTTGCAACTATTCATATGCAATTTTTTCATTGATCAAGTTAATATGGATGCTCAGGTAACTCTATTATCACACCACGCAATAAGCTCAAAACAAAATCAAATGCAAAACAACTACACCACAGAGGTGTTTAGTTCATTGAATGTTTGATCAAAGAGGTGCTTTGTTGGTACAAAGATTGCAAAACCCCATTTATATCTAAATGTTCTTGTAATTTTTTATGAATCAAATATTTAACTAAGATATTTAATGAAACTTATATTCTTGTAGGTTACTAATGAAAATGAAAACATACAATCAATCATTTCAAAGGAAATCATAAACCATAACTCGACAGAGATGTCACTTGTTCATTGGAATGATGACATGGTATTTTTAATGGCTCAAATCACATTATTTCATTCTCATCACTTGAATATTCTTGTGACACAATGTAAAATACAACTTGTCTTTTAGCCTTCAATGGAAGATTTATTCTTTGCAAGGATCCACACACAAAACTCATACAAGAAAGATTCATCCAGTATTCAATTGGACATTTGGAAACAAAAATGAACTAATCTTATATTTAACTAACCTGATTCTTACTATAATGAAATGTAAACTTACTATACTCTTTAAATTTAAATCTACATGAAGTAAATTGCAACGTGAGTCAAGTTGAGGGGCCCTCCCAGCTACCTTCATGTTGCTAGAGAGTTGCAGAACTAGAAACAAATTAGAAACACATGAATCTATCTTAGAACATCAGCACAATCACTTTATATCAATGGATTGAAGGTTCATCAATACAAACTTATGAAAACAAGGTAATGATATAGTAATATCCATCCCTTTTTTACACTATTTAGACTGAGTTTATTTGAATGTACAATCCACACGAGCGTGCAAGAAGACCCAAAATGAATCCCATGTTCCACACCTCATATACATCAATTATAACAATGTGAATTGTAAAAATAGGTACATATCATAGATTAGGTAATTCTTCGACAAACATAGATTATAAATTGAAATCATAGAATCTTGTCTCCCAATTGTATTGGAATCCATTGTAATGTGTTGGAGATCTCATCCTCTGCATCTATTTGGCATTTCGTTTGAAAGATGATTGTAACAAGAAATCTAGGCATTTCATCTTTATAAAAATAGTGATATCTCCCAAATCCTTCACTATTTTAGAAATCCACTTGTGATTCACCTAAATGGGCATGTTCTAGACAAAACCCATGTCTCGAACTTTTGAGATTCATCTACCTCTATCCAAAACTCACATCTGAAGATCGATGCCTAGAAACTACTGCTAATTTTGACCAGAGCTTTGACCATGAACTGGACACTCACACATGTAACCTAGGTGAAAACTGGACAACACAATACTATGTCAAGGGTCTTAGTGAAAAAACCCTTATTCAAAAATTCCATCTGGATTTACGTAGATATGTCGAACATAGAAGTGGGATATTGGATCTATATATGTGTTACAAGATCTCAACTTAGGAAAAACCCTCATTAGAAATAATCAACTCTTAAACCTCCTAATCAACCAAAAACAATGGAAAATTCATTAGTTAATCAACATAATTACCTTTTAATCTCTCGATGATATTTACATTGAAAAACATGAGATAATCATGGTGAAAGAGATGATGACAAGGTGAAAAGGGAGGATTAAATGGTAAAAAGGGAAGTATTTGACAGTAAAAATAACATCAAATTGGAGGCACAACACGCGTAGCCTCAACTTTTGGTAAAGTACATGCGTAAGGTTGAGCATGGGATGTACCTAATTTTAAAATAAATCCAAAATTAAATACAAGTCATTACTACTACCATATTCTACGAGCTCGAATCAGAGCTTCAAAATTTTAAAATGAGAATGGACATGGTCTTAAAGAGTATATTCTCCATCAAAACTTTATGCTAATTTAACCAATTCTTTCATATTACCAAGGTTTGAACCCATGTAACAGAGCGAACTACTAATGTTGGTCGCATATTCATTTTAATCTCAATAATAAGCAAACATCATATAAACTCAAGTTTGGTTCGAACCCATGTCCAGACTCACCAAGATTCAAGTAAACAAAGAGTAATTTCAATGTTGGTTGCATAAGATTATGATAGTGAACAGATTGCTTAAACATTCAAACTCAAACCTTGATCAAAACTCATGAAATATCCACCATAATAAAAATGGGTTCGACGCATAATCAATTGTTTCCAAAGAAATCATTATTTTCAAACGAATCTTCAGAAAAATGAAAAATGATAATATGAATTTGGGAGGAGTAATGCATACAACAAAGGATGGGAAGAACATTTTTTCTTTTGCAAGTAAAAACCCTCGAACAACATTCAAACAATTTCATTCTTCATAAGAGAAAGTAGAGAAAAGAAATACTTCCACACTCATTACCAGTTAATTAAGATCCATTGCTACTTTATTTGCTAACAAAACTGATGCAAAAGATGTTTATACACTAGCGAGTACATACCTTGTCTAAGAAGCATTTTTATACCAGCTTATGGAGGTCAAGAAGGTTTCAACAACGAATAGGAGGAGTTAAATTTCCAAAGTCGAGTTGTGTCTCTTCCTCCACAGACCAAAAACCAAAAGAAATGACAATAACCCTAGCCAGCAAGAGGTGGTAAAGTGTGGGCCTGTGAGAAATAATGCCCACGTTCTCTTCATTCAATGCATATCCAGGTATTACCCATCACATTGATATTCCAACCATCCACAATATCATATGTATATGCCAAACTCAATGTATTTAAATTCATATCAATTACACATTTGAACGCTATCACAAACCAAATCAAATAAACCTTTAAACTCATGCTTATGCTCTATGTCAACCATCCATCTCATGTAGCACGTGAATATACCAAGTCCAATGGTTCAGAACCACATAATCATATCTTTTGTATATTATCCATCGAAATAGGATGACCATACATCTTATATCAAACATATCATATGCATTGAACAATGATTTCCATATATGTTTTAACATAATGCCAAGCTAACTTATATAGAGTTTGAAAAACTTTATACCTTTCCATGCTTTGATAATGTTGCTAGCATTGTTCATTGTCATATGCAAAATCTATATATATGCATTAGACACAAAAACAAACCATAAAAATCTTTTAAGGTTTATATCACTCAAGTTTTTAAAACTTAATATGCCTTGAATTCCAAGGTATGGGCAACAAAATTTGATTTCACTAGGCATCTAATCTCGTAGGAACACAATAGACCTTGCCTTTTGCAAATAATTTCATGAGTGCCATATTTAATGTTGTCATTACGCTGAGAAGAGAACAGGGTTAGGTTTGCAATTTATCTAACATTACTTTATAATAGTTTGATGTTTTTTGTGAACTACCATACATCATGCTTACTAGCAATGCAAACAAATATTTTGCATCATCCAAACATATGCATTCATAAACACCACAACAAACTTGGAATCATTAAACCATTCCTTTTAGCACCATAATTGAAATGATGCCTCAACTGAAACTGATGGTATGCCAACATGCTGAGGGAAATGTTGTGTTTGGAAATAATTCTTCTAGTGTGTTTTCTCCTAGGGGACCCCACTTATTAGGCATACTGATATTTTGTAATAAATGTATGTACGCTTCGCAATTCTTTTTGAGTTTTTATAGTAGGTGACAAATTACGAGTCAATAGAATCTTGCTAGTTATTTCCCATCTTCATGAAGATATTGTCCCACTTCATGCTAAATATGTCCACACTCTTTTGATGAGTATAGTAGTTGAGGAATGAGCATGATATCCTACTTCAAAAATTGGCCAAAAAGTGCAAGTCCATCCAGAATATGTGTGATTTCAATGAGAGCCTTATTTAAGAAAAAGTGAAGTTAGACATAGTAAAAGTGATTTTGAGGCTTGTTTTAACAACATTAGGACTTAATTTGAAACAGATTCTAATCTTGTTGAATGGTATTTTTAATATGTATAATTATCAAATTGATACATAAGCACTTTGTATTAATAAGATGGAAGAAACCTCAAATCTTTCTTATAATAAACTCATGAATGAATCAAAGGATAAGGAAGCACAATTTGAAAATTTGGGTGACTATGATGATAAGTTTGTGAGAAAATGACAACTCTCCAAATATTCTCTTAAACAAGCATGAAAAATGTTGCTTAACAATGTATATTATTTAGGTTTTTTTGTAAGGACTTGCTTTTTTCGTAAAAAACAAACTAGAGAAAAAAAATAGGCATTTTGAAAATAATGAATGTAATTGTGTACAGTAAAAATTTTCCACTCTCAAGAAAATCATATTTTTTAAAAGACCATAAAATTATGTCTGTGTTATATGTTATCACTCTGTAATTTATAAGGCTGAGAAAGAAATGCATAGAGGTAACTATTTCAACCAGCTTTAGGTTGAATTTTGACCCTTCAACCAGAGAGGGCTCTCTCACACAAAAATACTCAAAAGATTTGGCAATTCACTCACAAAGGTTAGATTCTGGTATAAGATGGGTTTTGTATGGTTTTAAAAAGGCTTGTAGGACAAGCATGAGAGAAAATACCATCGAGCAATGGAGTCAAGTGCTGAAGATTAATGATAGTGAGTCAATAACATATGGGTACTCTCTGAAAACAAAGGCAAAGTAGGCATTGTTAAAGGTTTGATAGAGTCTCCTGGTGAAAGGTATTTGTGATTATACAAAAATGAGGAATGAAATTAAATTGATCTTGTTGTTGTACCATTTTTAAAATAAGTAGGAGACAGCGGGGCAGTCGTTACACCATTCGTGCAGATCGCTACTTATGTGACAAGGAATTTCGCTACCTTAGGATAGTTAGAGTTACTGTCGTCGTTTATCGGGGCTTCCATTCGAAGCTTATCACACTTCTCCTTCCAACCTTCCAGCACTGGGCAGGTTTCAAACTCTATACATCATGTTACCACTTGGCAGAGTCCTGTGTTTTTAATAAACAGTAGCTACCCTCTGGTATGTGCTGCTTTTTTTCAAAGTTGGGACTGGCCAGCACTGGGGATTTGGTCAATGCCACTTTAATATATTCAAAGTATTTTCTAGCTTAAGGGGTCCACTTTATCTCACTTCCTTTCTTGAGCATGTTAGTGATATTCTTTATGATTTCGGCCAGGTTAGGGATGAATCTTCTCATAAAATTGACTTTCCCCAAAAAATATTCTTTTGATGTCTTGGTGTTGCTTGTTGTTCTTTGCCTATCGTTGTGTTGCCCTGTCCCATATTCATAGGATAGGTCAGGCGATCCCTACAGCATGGTTATCAACAAATAATGTTTAGATGACAACAGAAAAGAGAACAAATTCCATCACAATGAGATAAATTAAGAATTCTCAATGTAACTTTAGAAGGAAAACAGAGAAGATATAGATCACCCTAGACAAAGCACTGAATACAGATGAATTTTGAACCAGCAATCCTTTAAACAAAATAAGTATTTATTGCATGAATGGAGCATCAAAGATGAATTCCAACCATATACTCTCAGTCAAATACTGGAAGAAATAAACATTAATGGAAATGTGAATTATAGAGAAATACATGCTTAGAATATCACCGTGATGAATCTCTATTTGATGAGAGTATTGGTTTGTATTAATTCAAAAAAAATGTTCAGGAAAATGATACAGTCCAAATAGCCATCTCTGGAAGCAAGTCCCCACCCTAATACTTCGAATATTGAAGTATATATATACTTATTACAAAGTATCTTGATATAACTGATCAAGATTTATTTTTGGAAGATCTAAAACTAATTGTTACAAAAATAGAAAACCAAAAGAATTTCTGCCACAAAATCTGGAATTTGCTATTTGATGGAGGTTGTTGATGATTGATTGTTGATATTCAGTTTCTAAGTGTCTTCATGACACTGACATCTGGAATGAGGTTGAAACTACCTCCACAAAAATTGTTTACTGTCCTCTCGTCTTTTCCATCTGTCCCTTTGGATTATTCACCTCCCGAAATTATGAAAAAAATAGGGTCCAAGGAAGTCTTCAATTCTCCCACTCTGAGATAGTTGTGTAAAATATGGGAGAGGTTTTTTTATATCATCTTGTTCTGAGCAAAAACCTCTCTCGGTTTTTTGAAATTCATCTTCAGTTGTCTGGGGTCTGAGTTTGAAATAGATTTCTCAAACAAGAAAATCCCGAATCTCAAAAAATAGGGATCAAATATGCTTTCAATTATCCCAATTCGTAACAGCTACGAGAAATCTGGGAGAGGTTATTGTTATTTGGCCCATTTTGAGAAAAAACCTCTTTCACTTTCTTAAAATCCCTCTTGTTTACTTGAAAATATCCTCAGAAAAAGACTCGTCGAAATGGGTAAAAAACGGTTTTTTAAATGGGGAAAGTGGTTTTCGGAGGGGGGAAAGTGGTATTTCGGGGGGGTAGAGAGGTAAGTGGTTTTAGGGGGGGGTCTGAAATTGTAATGGAAATCAAGCACACACAGAAACCAAGATAAATTGAATAAGGTTATTTGTCTTTATTCAATCAATGAAATAAGAGAGAAAACAACTTTCTTATATAGGTTACAATAAAGTAGAGTCAAACCACTTTATGAATGTGGGATAAAGTGAAAATATAACCTAAAAGAAAATATCTAACCTAAAAGCAAATAAATTAACCTAAAGTCACTTTGACTTTGTTAATGCCTAAGTCTAATTTCTAATTGACCATTATAAACTAATATTTAATTTAACACCCTCCCTTAATGGTCAATCTACTCACTACACCAAGTTTCTTTCGAAATTTTACATGCTTTTCGGGACCCAAAGACTTTGTGAAAATGTCTGCAGTTTGATCCTCTATGGGACAATACTGCAGCTCAATAGTTCCATCTTCTACAAGCTATCTGATGAAGTGACAGTGTGTATCAACATGTTTGGTACGCTCGTGGAAGACTAGATTCTTGGCAAGTTTCATTACCCCTTGATTGTCACAAAACAAGGGTGTAGGCTCTCTCTACTACATCTGCATATATGATAACATCCTCCTGAGCCAAACTGCCTCACATGCACCTTTCAATGCTCCTCGATACTCTTCTTCTGACAATGAAAGGGTGACTGCATGTTGTTTCTTGCTAGTCCATGTGACTGCACCCGTGCCAAGGCTGAAGACATATCCAGAAGTGGATTTTCTGTCATCAGCAAAACCTGCCCAATCTGAATCTGTATACCCACACAACCTCGGGTCTTTGCTCCTGTTGTACAAAATACCAAATTCAAGTGTCCCTTTCACATATCTCAGCACTCACTTCGTTTTTGTCCAGTGCTCTACTTTCGGCATTGTCATAAATCTGGAAATGAATCTCACAGCGAAACTCAGATCAGGTCTAGTGGCTATAATATATATCAAGCTACCCACTAGTTGTCTATATAGTGACTCATTGAATTCCTTTGAGTCAGTCTTGGCTGAAAGTTTCATCCCTTTCTCCATAGGTGTAGAGGATATTTTGCAATCCTCTATCCTGAAATTATCTAGCAAACTCATGGCATACTTTGCTTGTGAGACAAAAATGTTGCTCCCTGTTTGCCAAACTTCTACACCCAGACAATAGTGTAGGAGGCCTAGATCTGTCATGTCAAATGCTCTGCTCATGTTGGATTTGATCCATGTAATTGCATCTTCCTCACTACCTGTAATAATGATATCATCCACATAAACAACTAGAATAATGATCTCATTACCAACTCTTTTGACATATAAGTTGGAATCTGAAGGACTCCGCTGGAACCCTTGCTGAACCAAACACCTGTCAATCTTGATGTACCATGCCCTCGGTTCCTGTTTCAAACCATATAGAGCCTAGAAACCCCTCTGGTTGGAGCATGTATACCACTTCCTTCAAATCTCCATTGAGGAAGGCACTTTTCACGTCCATCTGGTGGACCTTCCAGCCTTTTTGTGCTGTCATGGCTAGAACAAGACGAATAGTGCTCATCTTCACTGTAGGAGAAAACGTCTCCTCATAGTCAATGGCTTCTCACTGAGAGAATCCTTTTGCAACTAACCGTGCTTTGTACTTGTCAAGTGTACCATTTTCCTTGTACTTGACCTTGTACACCCATTTGCGGCCAATGGGTTTCTTCCCTGATGGAAGAGCTATGAGATCCCAAGTATGATTTGTCATCAAACTTTCATGTTCGGCCTCCATGGCCTTTTCCCATTTAGGTCTTCCTTTTGCTTCCTTGAATACCTGAGGCTCATAGATCTCTTGAATATTGGCCATAAGAGCAAAGTTGACTATGCCAGTCTGTTGTTTACTCTTACCTCGTGATGATATTCCCTCAATCATCTCTCCTATATGAACATCTCCAATGGTGTTGTGCCACCACTTGGGTCTTTTGGAATCCCTGGCTGCCAAGTCAGTATTTCCACCATGACTTGGGCTTTCTGCTTCAGAATGTACTGATCTGACTCACCTAGGTGACTCATCCTATTCTAACTCCTCATCATCATGCTCAGAATATTTCCCCCCTTCGGGTGGAGCTATTGGAACCTTGACACCTGAATCTTCAATGACTTCTGGTTGCTCAGTAAATTTGAATGCAGGAGGAGTATGGAAGGGTCCAACCTCCTCTTCAACAACAACATCTCTGCTAAAGCTCACCTTATTAGTGTCAACGTCAACTAATATGTAAGCTTTATGGGTGTCCTTGTACCCTGTAAGCATCATCTTCTTACTCTTTGGATCTAACTTGGTTTGTTTCGCAGCTGGAATCCAAGTGTAAGCAGTAGAACCAAAGACCTTCAAGTGACTTACTTTGGGCTTTCTTCCAAACCTTGCTTCCTCTGGAGTCTTCTGCTTTACCACCATCGTGGGAGATCTATTCAACAAGTACATTGTTGTGAACACTGCCTCTGCCCAAAACCTGTTAGGAAGACACCTGTTCTACAACATACATCTGGACATATATGTGATAGTGCGGTTTTTCCTTTCAACCACCCCATTTTGTTATGGAGTATAGGGTGTGGTGTATTGTCTCTTGATCCCATGTTTAGCACAAAAATTATTGAATTCTTTGGAGCAGAATTCTCCACCATTATTAGATCTAAGAGAGGTAATATGACAACCTGACTCATTCTCAACTAATGCTTTAAAGTTTTGAAATTATTTAAACACGTCAGACTTCAACTTCAAAAAATACACCCACATTTTCCTACTGAAATCATCAACAAACAGAAGGAAATACCTAGCACCGGTGATTGATGTTGTGTTCATTGGTCCACATACGTCTGCATGAACCAGTTGAAGGACCCTCTGCACTCTCCAAGCTTGTCCTTCATCAAATGGCGCTCGATGTTGTTTCCCTTCCTGGCAAGCTCCACAAACTCCTTGAATCTTCTGTTGAATGTCTGGAAGTCCATCTACCAGTTTCTCTCGTGCCAACTGAGAGAGGTAGTTAAAATTGAGGTTCCCATACCTCTGATGCCATAGTGTGCAGATGTCTGATGCACTCTTCACTGCCAGTGCATGCTCTCTGCCCTGCCCAATATCCACCAATCTGAACATACCATGGTCCTCCAGACCAAGAGCAACGATCTTCTTGGTATTCTTGTCAATGATATAGCACTTGTGATTGCTAAAGTTGACATCCAAGTGAGGAGAGTGCCTCATAATCTGACTAACTGAGAGCATATTAAGCTCCATACTTGGCACATAGTGGACGTTGAGAAACATAAGCATCTTTCCTCTGAAGGAAATCTGAACATTCCCCTTGCCGACTATATTATACTCCTCGCCTCCACCGAAGATCACCGAGTCTTTGGATGGACTAGGTGTAAACTCTGTGAACCAATCTTTCTGATTGGTGAAATGTCTGGATGCACCTGAATCAACAAACCAAGCAGATGACTTGGACTGATCTGCTTGTGTACAGGCCATAAAGGCATAAAAGGCTGCCTCCTTCTCCTCTGTGTGCTCTGCGACATGGGCCTTCTGCTGAGACCCTCCATGGTTGTGCTTCTGATCTGCCAACTACTTTATGCAATGCTTCTTCATATGGCCAGTCTTTCCACAATAATGACAAGTAATGGTCTTTAGGCTTTTGGTGGCATCCTCATCATTTCCTCGACTAGGTTTCCTTGTCCATTTGCCTTTGCCTTTAGCTTTGGCTGCAAAGGCCTGCTCTGAACCCTCTGTCTCACTACTGCTCCCAAACTGCTTCTTCCACCTGTCCTACTGCAAGAGCTTATTGGATAGCTCTCCAAAATTTAGGTCAATGTCTGTAGTTGTGATGTTCAGGGTCTCAATGAAGTGCTCGTAGGACCCTGGCAAGTTGTTCAGCGTGATCACCACCATGTCCTCTTATGCCATCTTCCGACCAATGGCCTCCAACTGCTCCCATATGTCCTTGATCTTGAGTAAGTGCTCTTGGAGAGAGGCACCCTCACTCATATTGATCGAGAACAACATATTCTTTAAAAAGAACGCTTGACCCTTATCTAAAATCTCATGGGTCTCTTTCAATAGTTTCCAGATCGTTGCAGCAGTCTTCCCATTCTGAACCTTAGGTAGCATCTCATCTGTCATGGACAATTTTATCAGCATCATGGCCTCTCTGTCTTGGCCATCAAACTTGTCCTGGTCTTTACCTGCAACCGTGGGACGAGAAATTATGCCCAGGACAACATCTGACAGGCATCGGTACACAAAAATGGCCAACATGCATTGCTTCCAGGTATTGTAGTTATTCCCATAGAACTTTTGGTTGCCTTCCAACATGATGTCGGTCAATGTAGCCATATATGATCATAAAATGTTGAACTTAGTAGATAAATAATGGAAAAATACCTACAATCTTCCCTCAACCAGCTCCAAATCAACCAATTTCTCCTCAAATCTGCTAACTTGAGAAATTAGTAGTAAAAAAAAAACACCAGATCTTCAAAGCTGGGCACCAATCTGGGTAAGAACAGACCAATCTGGCTTTTAAAACCGAAAAATCAAATGAACCCGATTCCAGCTAATCTTAAACCCTTTCGGCTCCTTGAGTGTGCTACGCCGGCGATCCCTCGATCCGTCACTGCCGGCAGCAGTCCCTAGGTCTTCACGTGCTCCCAGACTCTGTGGCCCTAACCTCGCTCTGATACCATGTAACGGAAATCGAGCACACACAGAAACCAAGATAACTTGAACAAGGTTATATGTCTTTATTCAATCAATGAAATAAGAGAGCAAATAGCTTCCTTATATAGGTTACAATCAAGTAGAGTCAAACCACTTTATGAATGTGGGATAAAGTGAAAATATAAACTAAAAGCAAATATCTGACCTAAAAGCAAATAAATTAACCTAAAGTCACTTTGACTTTATTAATGCCTAAGCCTAATTTCTAATTGACCATTATAAACTAATATTTAATTTAACAGAAATGTTGTGGGAATGACAATTCGCAGTGCTAAAAACCACTTTTCGGAACACCCCCCCCCTCTCTCGTTAAAGTTTGGATGGCAGGGGGGTCCGAAATAATAGTTTAACCGTTGATTTGATTTGTTTTGCTGGGATGTGTGAGAGTATAAAGTACGGGAGGGGAGTTTATAAGCTTAGGATATGTTTTAATATTTTTTTCATTTTTTTATATATATATATTTTGTTTTGTTTTGTTTTTTGTTTTTAATGTCTTGTTTTATACGTATTTTTATTATTTGTTTTGTTTTTACCAGTTTTGTTGTTTGTTTCTGGTTTTATTGTTAATAATTTAATTTTTCAATTGTTTTTTAATTGTTTTATTCGTTTGTTTTTTTATTTAATTATTTAATTTTGTTTTCATTTTAATTTTTTATTTGTTTTAATAATAATTGTTTTGTTTTGTTTTTATTTTTTATAAAGTTGGTTTATTTAATTTTTTTAGTTTATTAATTATGTTTCTAATTTAATTTTGGTTATTTTTAATTTTTAATTTTTATAATGTTTTAATAATTATTAATTACTTATTCTAAATTATTTATTTGTTTATTAAAAATAATCATTTATTAATTATTTTAATTTATTATTAAAACTATCACTTATTATCCTAACCTAATTACTAACATACTAACCAAATTTACTGATTATTAATTTTTAACAATATTAACCTAACGAATTCATATTTATTATTAATAATCCTAGGTTATCTAACTTTGTTTTATTCGGGGAAGATTAGCAGGAGAATGATGAGGTGAATGGGATGAACGGACAAGGGAGTGAGTGGCGCAGCAGTGAATGAAGGATTGGGGAAAATGGATGGAGGGGAAAAGTCATTCGAGGAAACCAAGCAAGCCAGGTGTTTCAGGATTAATCCGTAAGTGGGGACACAAACTGATCTCCCTAGATCCACCTGGATCTAGAACAAAACGGGACAGAATGATACTCTTTCCCTAGATTTTTAACTATTGAATGAACTAGGAGGCAAGAATCATGAACATATCGTATGATCGCTTCCTTGGGTCTTTGTTGTACCAATTTCGTTCCAATTCTATTGTGCAGTCCAGACCAAGACGTCTCAAACCAATCAAAGTGAAAACAACTCAATATATTCAACAGTTAATCTATACATATGATCAAGGAGTTATGTAATAAAGTGCAATCAACTTTATGGGAAAGGGACACATTATTGTATTAAATTGATAGAAAGCAAAACTTACAACCTAAGCCTTGATGTTGCAAGCCTCCTTTCGATGGCTCCTAGCTCTGACACGCACACTTGCTCGTGCATGAAGAAAATCAACCACTTTTGATAACCTTGCTGGTGTCTCTAGCTGTTGTAGCATCAGTCCTTCATACAATCTTCCACTAATTCTCCAATCAATCTCTTGCTAGTTTGTTTCTAACCTTCTCCATAAGTATTCCCCTCAATATATAGGAGAGAATAGATTAGTTACTTGGATAGGAATGATCCCAATATATCAGGAAAACCAGTACTTAGATAACCATTCGAATGCCAACTCATCCTTCTAGAAGATTCCCTTCTAGAAGGTTCGAGAATTTATCTTTTTCCTTCTTTTAAAAGATGTTCGCACCCTGATAGTTAGGTACAGTGCAAACCCCTCGCACCCCAGCTTAATGCAACCTGCGAGAATCATGCATTCTCGCAGGCAAATATATAGGTAGCCTGCGAACCTCCCTTAAAAATTTGATTTCTGGAAGCAGACAAAGGTAACTTTTCTCAGGAAAGTGTTTTAGTGAAGAGCCTGATTTTTCCATCATCATTACATCATCATGATGACCAAAATTGTGGATAACAGAACGCCCCCCAAAGTATGAGATTGGAACCAGTGACAGTTGATAGACTTTGTAAGTTGCATGTGTGTGTCGAGAACCAAGAGCACATCTAATCGGAGACCTGCGAACAAACAAGCATCTGCAGAGTATCATATATATCAATTCTGAGGTAGGCATTCCCATACTCAGATCATAGACTGATGACATCATAAACAAAGGTCATGGCCACCAATCATACACTGTGGATCCATGTCGTCACAATATAGCACAACCACCTGAATACATTGTGGATCTATGCGACAAATTTTCAATCAAGACGACATAGCCACGAAACATACACAGTGGATCTATGTGTCGCAAATTATACATACTCCATCGCAACCTGGATCACTTAAGACAATATCCAGGGTCTTCAACCTCATCACCCAAAGTACAAATCTAACCATGTGATTACATGTGTTGAAGTCGAACATGGTAGAAACCACTTGATTACCGGCCATTGATGTAACCGTTAACAAGTGCAAGGGAAATCACCATTGATGTCAATGACTCCCAAGGTACTAAAGTACAACCCATCGACTGTGAATAAATGAGTTGATGTCGAACATTCGACGAAATCTTTCGATCAGGGGTCAATGATGTAAACCCACTGTCGAAAGCGAGGAAACTTGCCATTGAGGCATGCAAGCTCCAAGGTACTAAATAATTTCTAAGTCTTGATTCCGAATAATGTGTTGAAGTCGACGGAACAAAACTAGTCACAGGAGGGCCTTGATGTATCCCCCATTAATGACACAAAATAAGTATTAGAGTTTGAAGGTGAAAAAGAGCATGTAGCAATTGGACTGGACACAGGGAAGGCCGACACGAAGAGAATGGATAACTGCAGATGGCCGACTCAATATAGGTTTCAAATGGACTTCTCTTGAACATATGAATGACACGACCAATGATTTGGCAGCATTGACTCAAAGACGACACATGGAACTACCTTGTAATCAATCGAAAAAGAGACAAATGGATTCCCCAAACTGGCTTCAAATGATGAATAGGGGGTGTCATGTTCAAGAGCGACACTTACTGCCAATTAATACAAATATGAAACATATCCCTTTCCCAAATTTTCCCCCACCATTTCTGGCAAGTACCTCTTTATTTTTACGCAAGCTTGAAGAGGATCACATATGCTTGTTGATATAAGCTCATCCTTCGGACGAGTCCCTCGGAGTATTTTTAACGAACCCTAGGAAGGAGTGGTTCGGTCCCATCACGGGTCTGTCAATGTTTGTTTAACGACTCCAGAGATAGTAAACTCGAAGGTTTTTCAAGATTATAGAGTTTGGAAAAACACTTAAAAGAGAACTCTCTCAGTTCCTTTTTCGTACAGTAATCCAACGAGACCAAAAAAGGGTTAAACTATCGCTTGAAAGACGCATACTTCAAATACTTTATCGAGTGTGAAAATAGCAAGGTCGCTCGGCGATCTTTTCATGTTTAGAGAGTCTAAAAAGAGCTTAAAGAGAACTCCAGGGGGGTTCCTTTTTCGTATAACCACAGCGAGCCCGAAAAAGTGATAAAACGACGCTCGATCATGTTCTTATGTTTTTCACAAGCGCAAGAACGGACAAAAGGCGCTCGAGGTTTTATGTCAAAACCATAAAAAACAATCAAAATCACACCACACCAGAGAAAAATTGTCCATAATCATCCATGTTTCACACCTACAAGTCATTTCACTCATTTTCACAGTAGTGATTAGGGTTAAATAATAAATAAACATAAAAAACCCACATTTGATATAGTAAAAAGTAATTAAACTGAGTAAAAAACTAAATTTACCATATCATTTCACATTTTTACCATTGAGTTCAAAAAACCCTCATTTTACCCTCTACATTTGGTGTCGATTTCAGGGAGCTACGAGTGATCATTTGATGAGCCGTCAGCAACATCTTGGTAAGTTCTTCATTCCTGATCTTTTCATGGTTTAAAATCTTGATTTCATTGGTTAAAAGTTTTGATTTAAGTTATTTTTTAAACCATATATGCATGGAGACATTCTCGTAGGTGGCCCATACGGGACCTGCGAGAATGACTCGTTCTCGCAGGTGGGCCTTAAGCCGCCTTCGAGAAGTTTGCACTGTGCATAATATGGCAACTACGAGCAGCGCAGAACTCAAAAATTTTTGAAACGTTTAGCCAATAGAAAAAATTCATTACATGAATAAGATCATTAATCATCTTTATATGTTTCTTATGCAGGTAAATAGCCACAAACATGGTGCTTGAGTTGCGAGAACGAGAACATGAGGATAACACAAATGCCATGAATCACCCTCCCACCATTGCTGCATTAAGATATTGTGGTCTCTTAAAATACTTCTGTATCCTGGGCATGAGAGCCCAAGTCTGATTATTGGAGTATCTAGTCTTAATGTGGGATCTGGACCAACAAGTTTTCATTGTAGGAGCTCACACATTAGCTATTGACATCGAGGACATATATTTCTTGAACGAATTATCCAGGCGTGGGTCCTATGTCAGTCTGACCGGCAGCAGAGCAGGCGAGTTAAAAATGAGTGAATATTGCAACCAATACTGCGTACCTGAGGCCAAAAGAAAGAAAGGGAAAGTGGCAATCTGGGGAGTGACTAACTTGACTCTTCACACTATTCTCTTCATGATTGCTTGGATGGCTGGAAGTGCCACTCCCCATATGGCATTACAGAGCTATTTCCAGTACGCCATTGAGTGTATTGAGCCCCGAGTATTTAACTGGGCTGATGCAGTATTACGCAGTATCAAAAAACAACTGACCAAGTGCAGGCGGGGATAACTGAACAATTTGGATATGGATCTTTGTTAGTGTCCTTCTTCCTAGAGAGGGTCCCTGTATTTCGTCTACAGGCTAAGTGGAACTTTCCAGGTCCTAGGGATCCGAGGATGTTGCGGTGGTGTCGGCTCATGGCCCGGCACGTGGCAGAACCAATCGTCAAATATGACGATATTTTCTTTGACTGGTTGCAGAACCAAATGCTGATGGTCGATGACTACGCCTATGCCGGGTTGTATTTCCGAGGAGATCCGGATCTAGCACTACCTGAGGACGCTCAGTGGGGAGACCTCGGTAAGAAGTACACAAAGTTTCCTTTTTTTAAATGTTTTTGAATTTTTTAACATATTTAAATGTTTTTGTTTTATAGATTTATCCGAAGACTAACACCAAATGTTTGTTGATAACACAGATGTTGGAGCATATAGACCTGCTGGCAGTTCTCCTATCCAGCGACGAGGAGAAGTTGCAGCAGTAGTACCGTAGTATGTCGAGGATTACCAGGTTGTGGAGCAGAATTTAGAGGGTTTGACGGCAGACATTCCAGATATGACTCTGGAAGAGATTCCACGACGCGATCAGCGTCACACTATAGGGGTTTCTGCAGCTATGGGCCGACTGCTCCGCAGAGTTGCTAGGGCAGTAGTGTGTTACCGTGAACGTCATCCGTGACGTCACTATGTAGAAGCTATGAGCTTCAATTTTTGATATTTTGGTCTTCGGACAAACATTTTGTAAAAACAAACTCTTTTGATCGTTATATATATACAAACGGCTTCTACCGGTTTACTTTACATTGTGTGAATTGTAATGTGTTTGATTTATAAATGATTTAAATGCCTGTCCTATACATAATTAGCTAAAGCATATGTTAATGTATTAAGACATCTAGGAATATGTTGATATTCAATGTGATCAAAATACCGTTCCAAGAGGCGAATCCTCAAATATACCCTTAATAAAGTAGGACTTCAAATAGAATATACATTACTTAGCTGTAGTACTACAAGTTGCGAGTCAAGTTGCACAACCAAATGATGAATTCCGAGAGAGATAGCATCAACCAATAATTCAATAACGGCGCTATACTCTGTGATGTTGTTGGTTTCTCGTCCAAGACATACACCTCGTAAAGATATGAGCTCGTTTGTTGGGGCATATATTTCCCATGCAGCGGAAGCTAAGTTCCCAGTACTACAGCTAGCTCCATCAGCGAAGCCAATATAAGGTAGCGAATACTCCGACATCTGGCAATCAAACACAACGTCACGTAAGGGCAGAGACCAGATAACATCAAAAGCAAACTAAAGTAACACACACACATAGTATGATACATAAAATACAAGTACTTGTGCACAAAGGACTTATGCATAGTACTTCTTCAAGTATAACCCATTTCTGGGTTCACTCAAAGGTATACCATCGTAATCAACCAGTTCATATGATCCTTTTTCCAAAACTTTGCTAACAATGTAAGGCCCACACCACATTGGTTTGAATTTCCCAGCTCCTGAGACATCTTTATCATGTTCATACAGAAGAACAAGATCACCTTCAGAGAAAACACGAGGCTTGACATGCTTGTCATACTGTGCCTTGACGCGTTTCTTTTGGGCTTCTATTACTAGAGTGGCATCACGTCGGGTCTCATCTAATCGCATCAGATACAAAAAATGTTCCTCTTCAGCAGAAGTATTGGGTAAGAGTTCGACAGCTAGTTTCAAAGAAGGTATCTCACATTCTATTGGCAGAATGGATTCCATGCCATAGACTAATCGAAAGGGCGTAAATCCCGTAGCGGATTTAACAGATGTCTGATATGCCCACAATGATGAAAACAGCATCGTGTGCCAGTTGGTTTTATGTATTCCTATCATCTGTCGAATCATAGTTATAAGAACCTTATTGATTGCTTCGACCTGGCCATTAGCTTGCGGATAATAGGGTGTTGAGCTATCATGACGAAGACCCAACTTTTCCGTAAGTTCAGACATCATAAAATTCCTAAAATGACTACCGTGATCGGTAACGATAGCCTGAGGAACACCAAAACGAGTTATGACATGGTTGAAAAGAAATAACGTTGCAGTATTTCCAGTATTATTGAATGTTGGCATTGCCTCGACCCACTTTGTAAAATAATCAACAGCTACAATAATGTAACCATGCCCCCTGGTCGAGTGAGGGTGACATGTCATAAAATCAATGCCCCGTTTTGCAAAAGGACCAACTGAGACCACAGGATGAAGGGGAGCAGGATGTGACCGAATTTTTTTATTATAGGTCTGGCAAGCATGGCACTTCTGAACAACAGTAACGCAGTCATGGAACAAGGAAGGCCAAAAATATCCCACGCGTAAGATCTTCTGGGCAGTAGCATACCCAGACATATGACCATCACATGCTCTAGAATGGAAATCGTTCAAGGCTTTCTCGGCTTCGTCAAAAGTCAAACAGCGTCGAAAAACAGAGTCAATGCCTCGATGGTAAAGAGTATCTCCAAGAATAATGTACTGACAAGCTTGATAACGGACACGATGTCGTTCAGCACTAGACAAAGCAGGCCGGAAAGTTTGATTTTGGAGCTATATAATGATATCTCCATACCAAATATCATCAGTGTTGATAAGGAAAAGTGATTCATCAGGTAATGAATCGACTGCTACATTTTCCGTGGCAGAGTGGGGAAAATCACAAATTAACTCAGCAAAAACTAAGGATTTCTTCGACGTGGAGCGATCAAATTCCAATCCGAACTCCTGGAGAATGACAATCCACTTGGAGTACTTTCCCCCCAGCAATTGCGTGTCAAAATATGTTGCATGGGGTTACAATGTGAAATCACTGTAGTTTTCCTAGAGAGAATATAATGACGAAAACGTTGAACCGCTTGAACAGCAACCAAAGCCAGTTTTTCAACATGTTGGTACTTGATTTCAGTTGAAGTAAGACTTCGACTCAAGTAATATATAACATGTTCATCGTGTGCATCATCCTCCTGAACGAGAACCATGCCGATAGTATACTCGGAAGCAGCTAGATAAAGAAAGTAATCCCGACTATAATCAGGAGGAAAAAGAAGTGGAGATTTCGTGAGGGACAACTTCAAAGATTCAAAAGCGTTGTTGGCAACGGTATCCCAGACAAACTCGGAACCTTTCTTTAGTAGCCTTGTAAAACCGTGAGTAATCTCGGCGTAATTAGGGATGAAGCGATTAAGAAAGTTTGCTTTCCCCTGCAAACTTTGTAACTGGCGCAGTGAAGAAGGAGGAGAGAGATTAAGAATCGCCTCAACCTTAATAGGATCTACCCAGATCCCTTGACGTGAAACAATGAAACCGAGAAGACGGTCAGACTCTACGCAAAAAACGCATTTATGAGGGTTTAAACGAATGCGATAGAACCGACAACGAACGAAAATTGCTCGGAGATGATTGGGGTGATCGACTCGGCGTAAAGAATGAGCTGGAAAATCGTCCAAATAAGGTTGAACGATATGCTTTATATCGTAAAACGCATAAGACATAGCACGTTGAAATGTCGCGCCTGCGTTCTTAAGACCAAAGGGAAGTTTCCTATAGGCGAAAGTACCCCAAGGACAAATAAAAGTAGTTTTATGTTGGTCCTCAGGAGCGATGTTAATTTGATTATAGCCGGAGAATCCATCCATGAGAGAAAAGATTTCACTGTCAGCACAGTCATCGACGATCTGGTCGACGAAAGGGGTTGGAAAGTTGTCTTTCGGACAAGCTTTGTTAATATTTCGATAATCAACACAAACACGTATACTACCACCTTTCTTATCAATCGGTACAGGGTTGCAAACCCATTCTGTCAAAGCCACGGGATAAATAAAACTAGCTTTAAGAAGTTTTTCAACTTCGAGTTTGATAGCTTCCGCTTTACGTGGATGGACAGGACGGAGGTGCTGCCGGACTAGTTTAGCTCCGGGGTACATTTTTATCTCATGTACAACAATAGCAGGGTCGATCCCTGGCATCTCTTCATAACTCCATGCAAAGATATCACGAAATTCTTTAAACAGGGAAGTATAAGTGACAATTTATTTGGGAGAACACGAAGCTCCAATATGAACATTTTCAACTATCCCAGGTTTAATTGATATATCAATGGGTATCGTGGGAGAAATATTACTGAGGTTCCCTTCCGCAAACACATCACGTGTAGATTCGGGAACGGTCGATATGACAACAACGGTGGACGGAGTCGAAATCCGCTGGTAATTCTCCAAAGTGTGTTGTTCCAGAAACAGTATGGAACGATGATTCCCATCATCCCAAGGTGTGTCGGCCATGACGAACATGATCATCTCGTCAGTGGGAAAGATGACACGAAAAGGATCGGGAGACAACTCCTCAAGAGAGGGTATAGAAGGTGTTGTCGATTGAATCGCATGATAAGCAGACTCAACCGGACTTAACGGCATGACGTCTCCGAAACGAGTGTGATCTCCAGGATCAGGGACTATCCAAGGGTCGACAGACACAGGAAGTTCATGAGGTACAACAAAGATCATATTAATAGAAGCAACTAACGGGCGGGGAATATCGGGTGGTGGTGGTATGGGGAACGTACCCATTAACGAAGAGTCTTTTAAAAGACCGACTCCAACATTCTCGTAACCCGGTGGGGTTTTAGCTATAAATGGCACGTTGCCAGTGCGAGTATCGGAATTAAAGAAGGCAAGTTGATCAACCGTAACCACATTTCCTTGATGAGGAAATCGCACGACACGGAAAAGTGTTGACACAACAGCACGCATAGAATCTATCCAGCTATGACCAAGTAGAAGATTATAATCCAGGGGAGCATCGAAAACTTCCACTTCAACTTGGATTGTCTTACCTTCTAGAGTAACAGGCAACGATGGAAGAACACCGAAAGGCTTAAAACCCGAGCCATTAAATGCTTTCAAAGTATTTTGTGATTCATTTAAAGGAGGAGAGCCAATGGCTTTCCAACAAGTAAAATACATTACACATGTAGAGGCACCCTCATCAATAACAGTTCGGCAAATATTTTTGTCTGAGACAACAATTTGTATCTGAAATGCAAGCTGAGGGGGTAACCTTGGAATCTGATCTTCCAAGTCAAAGACTATTAGATTCGTATCTGTAGGATCAATTCCACCTATAGCTTTCAACAGATCCCTTCGTTGTGCAGGAGAAGACTGAAGGACTTCAAGGGCAGACATCGCTGAAGGTGCTTGGGCCAGATCTTCAACAATGTTATAGTTTTGGGCCACACGAGCATGTGGATTGAAGGCCGACTTGTGAACAACACCCTTAGGGGGTCGTAGGACATTATCAGAGCTCGGTCGTTCGAGATGAAAAGGACCGTTGGTAGGTGGAGTCGGTGGAGAGGGTTGTACCAAAGCAGGAGGTAAATCGCCAACCTTCTCCTTAGATGGAGAATAATCTTTGGCTCTAGTTGCGATGGCAACGTCATTGTTCTTAGAATCATCGGTGCACATCAAAACATATGATGTCGTAGAAGTAGATGGTTGTTCATGGATGACCAACTGGGCCTGTTGTTGAGATGGGAAGGGTTGGGACAAGACTGCCGGCGTAGAGGGTTTTGGCGTCCCTTGAAGGAACTTAGTAACCTCGGCACGTCGAGGACAATCCTTCATGTAGTGATCATCACCACAGATAAGGCAAGGATATCGTGGCTTACGCTTATCCCGATCTTCAACAGGAGGGGTTTTGGTTTGCTCATTTTGATTATTATTTTTACTCTCCTTATTCTTGCCTCTCCCTTTCTTTGATTTATTTTTACCGGTCGAGGTAGATTGAACGGCGTTCACCTCAAAGGTTTTACCGGCGGGGATGGCAGGAGATGGAGCATTTTGAACATTAGAAGATGTGGATTTAGGGGTTGTACTGGAAACAAAGTGTGAGTGGGTATGAGCAGTACCAATCACACCATCAGCTGCATGCGAAGCAGCTGGAGCAGTTGAAGTGTTGGAAGTACCAGGACGAGGTAGTTCAGGTAGTAAATCGTAAAGTGTTCCTGTTTGCGAATAAACAAGATCAAGATACTGAGTGCGACTTATAGCCTACTCCTCTGTAACAACACCACCCATAGCAATGTCTTTACCAATTTCATTCACGAAAGATTTCGTAAACCATTGTGCCAGTAACTGATCAGGGAGTTC
Source organism: Picea mariana (assembly GCA_032191745.1). NCBI lineage: Eukaryota > Viridiplantae > Streptophyta > Pinopsida > Pinales > Pinaceae > Picea > Picea mariana. The sequence continues at coordinate 84,961 of JASDQU010101931.1, forward strand.
AAGTTTAATGAGACGTCGTCTCCGTCTCCACTCATGTATATGATCCGAGATGTGAGTACCTTTAGTTTGTTTGAAAGAAGTTAAGATCTCAGTCCCAGTATCATAACGGATCGGTAACTGGTAATGTGTGAGAAAAGCCATAGCTAGGGTGTTGAAATCAGAAAAGAAACCTCGTGGCAATTCAATATACCACTTCGCAGCCGAACCGGTAAGGGTCCGTTGAAAAAGGCGTAGACGAATGGAGTCATCCATCAGCGAGTTGGACGAACACCATAAATGAAAATTCATGACATGATTATTTGGGTCCTCTCCCGCCTTGCCATCGAATTTTGGAATATCTGATGGAAGCTTAGCAGGAATAGCAGGCCATTGGGGAGAGTGACGAATAGGATCATTTAGAATCCTAGAAAAATATGGCAAATCCAAAGTAGCAAGAAAAGGCAACTGTCGGTTCACTTGTGGGTACTGGTGACTTTGGGGTGGAAGCCCTGTTGGCAAACCAGTAGGACCATAAGCAGACTGTCCATTGAGGGAAGACCCTGGTTGATTCGGTGGTGGCCGGATAGGATAGTAGCCCCAAGGATTGTAACCTTGAGTTTGAGTAGGGACCTGAGGCTGAGTAGTGTGACTCTGACCCTAAATAGGATTAGTTACACCCAGATAAAGTTGGCCCACGGTAGGGACAGTTTGCTGCCCCCCATCATTTTGAGGAAAGTTTTGTAGAATCTGATTCCAATACTAAGCCAATTCAGGCGGTATATTTTGTCCAAAAGGTGAGGTTGGTCCCCCTACCGTAGGTATAGTTCCACACGGAAGTTTTGTGCCAATCGTAGGTTGTGTAGTAATTGTGTTGTGTCCGGGAAAAGGAAAAGAAACCATACTACCTTGTCCACCAAAAGGAATCTGTAATTTTGGTGCAACAGTCGGAATAGTGCCACTAGGATTAGGATTACCAGAAGGAAACTGAGGGAGTGTCGAAATAAAACCGGGAACAAGGTGCCCAGGAAAAGGAGGACCACCTGGAGAAGCGGCTGGAGTTTGCAGAGGTGTTGGATTGGAAGCATTCAACGCATGGTAACCGGGTGGTAATGTCGGGATGACATCAGGTATTCACTGGGTATTGATAGGAGCAAGAGTAGTTGCAGTAATTTTGGTTTGGACACTCGTAGTATTCGCGAGATGGGCCATCTCGGGAGGAAAAACTAAGTGATAAGTAGTAGTCTCGGGTGTAGTTTCTATCTCAGAAGATACCGTAGGGTTGATTTCGTAGAGAGTGGGTGATTCGGTACCGAAAAGGACTCGTCGAAAATCACCTGACCAAAAAGGATCTTGGCCTACTACACCGTGAGAAGGCCCAACAGTTGAATCAGAAGATGTAACAACGGCTTCGTCAGAAGAATTTAATCGCACAAAAGGTCGTTCACCACGGTGAATGTGATAGTCCTCTCTAGTATTGGTAATTCGAAAATCTTCTAGAGAGTCAATTTGTTCTACCTGTGGAGGTGGTGTAGTGACAACTGGAACGTCACTTGTTTCCCTGTGTGGTGGAGTAACCACTGGGACTTCTGTCTGATGGGGTGAACCCTCAGGTGTACCAGTAGGCGAGGGTTGAGAATCGTCCAGATGCTCTAGAGATAATCCTTGCATTCTACGAGAACGTCGTGGGGGAGCAATTGTAAACAAGTGACAAGCTCCGCGAAAAAAAATCCTATGGTCAACTTCGAGAAACAAACAGCACTCACTAATAAACAAAATCTAGGAAGAAATCACCAAGCAAACAATACCTTCTAATTTCGAAGCCACTAGTTGGTGATGAAATCCGACGTCACAACAATGAGACGAGAAGGGGCTGGGCTAAGGTGGAAAAGTTACGTTGACGACCTTCTTAACAGACTTACACCATGGTGCAAGCTCCCACACATAATCGTGGGTATGCCCTCCAAGGAGCCCGAGTGAGTTTGATCAACGTCGATTCCAGGTACCGTGAAGACTTTCCCCTCCACAGTCACCTTGGGTAAGAACCTAGAGAGATAGGCTACTAAGGTCACCACAAACAATAGTACAGCCTGGGGGAACAGTCGTCAGTCCGATCCACACGCAAGGGCAGGGTATCTAGCCCGAAATCAACTCAAAGGCTTCCACTCATCATTGTGGGTATACCTCGGAGTGATCCCCGTAATACGTGCAATCTCTGCACCGATGTCAACAAAGCAGGGTTAGTAACTCTGCCAACACCAATGCGACCTAGTGCTTGACCCTTGTGTTAGAAGGGCTTCCTAGGACAATATGTTGCCAATGGAATTTTAACACTCCCTAACTCAAGATGCTATTGTGTGTTTTTGAGCTTTTGGAGAGTGTATCTCTCTTCCTATTCCAAAGCACTAGCCGAGCTAAATGTTGGTGTAAAAGAGCCCTAGAAAAGAGTTACTAGATAAATTTTAAGATTACGCAATGTTTTTAAGAGCTGTTGTTTACTCAAAGGTAATGGAAGTGAAAGTCATGTTGTATGACTCTGACCCAAATAATGCAAGGATGATAATGAAATATAACACTTTTCATTCCATGAATCCTAGTTATGGGAGAGAGAGAAAATTTTCCAAATCAACTCAATACTACAATGCAATGCACAATTTCCTTTCAGATGTCAATGCAAACAATCATCTATCAAAGGACAATCTCTATGTGTCTTTTTCAAATACTTCAATAAACTCTAAAATTTGATTTTTCAATGTTTTCTAAAAGACAAAAACAATGTTTTTTGAAAGAAAAGATTATTGTTCACTTTCCAAAAAGAATTCTCACTATATCAATGAGAAAGCATAAAACCAAATCATAAGCAATAACAACCCAATCAACTCTTTCAATGAAAGTAAAAACAAAGAGCAAACCAATGAGTCTTCTCGATGTAAATGAAAACGTTCTTTCAAACCAACAAGCAAATGAGAAACACCAAACACTTAACTCTCTACCAATCACTGGTTCTCAGCCAATCAGACACACTCAACTCCAAAAGTCAGAGAGAATGAAAATGCCAATAAGAGCCAAGAAACGAAAGTCAAGCTACAAAGGG
>JASDQU010101931.1:88696-118020 GCA_032191745.1 Picea mariana
AAAAATACAGAGTGAAAGACTCGCTAGAATGGTGGCAGCTTATCTCTGAGAAGAGATGTGACGGCTACTCGCATTCGCAAGAAGATGATTACAATGAGGCTCTAGAGGCCTTTTTACAATAGACGAGAATGCCAAAAGTCATAGACATCCAAAAACCTAACCCTAGGAGATGAAGGGCCAAAAGTCATGTGGGCCCCGTTTGGGTAAGTTAGTACATCAACTTCCCAGGGTCGTAACTTTTGCATACGATCTCCGTTTTAGGCGTGTGATAGCTCGTTGGAAAGGTATCATCGAGGAGATTCATTTTGGGGGCTCAATTATGCCTTCGGCTATCCTTGAGAACCTCGATCTCAAAAAACCTTCATTTAGGCCCTCAAAATGGCCCCGGAAGTTAAAACCTGCTAAAAATAGTAAATTGCCAAAATTGCCAGAAAACTGTTTTGAGCCAGTCGGAAAAGGTGGGTGGCCACCGATATCCACCTGGATCACCCAACCATAGGCCGAAGCCACCCTCTGAGCACCTTGACCTTGACAGAGAAAAGAATCCTGATAGCAATCCAATAACCAAGAGAGGCTAATGCACCAAGCAAGAAGTAACCAAGCTGATCATATAGTCCCACCCAAAAACTGGCGCAATACCTTCCCCAAGACTTGCGCACAAAATTGTTGGACTACAATGCACAGAAATTGCTCTCTGCAATTCTGAGAAGTGTGTATAATGAGAGACTAGCGTCCTATATTTATAGTAATTCTGGCAGGCTTGCCTGGGCCGACTTCTCCTTCTAGGTACTAATTAATTCATATTAATTATATTTTTGCAGCCGACATCTTGTCTAGGGTTTCCTTCATTTCTTTGCTTCCTTCCGGAACATTCTAATCTCGTCATAGGTCACAATAGAGGTTCATACCTCCCGAAGCTACCATAATATCAACACTCCCTCCTAGCTAGGGAGGTATGGTCTTGAACACAAACAGACCATTCAATTGGTAGTATCACGAGCACCGTCGTTATTATCCAACTAGATAATCTCCTATGACAACTGGTGCAATATCAATTGATAGAACACACCTGTGTTTATCCATGGTAGTACGCAACTACTCAAACCGTGATACATAGTCACAAACAGTGGAACAAATCCACCACAGTAGTATATCTCTACTGTCTGGAGACAGGTAGTCTCCATAACAATCGTCTGATGCCAACCTGCACAGAAAAATATTGTTAAAATAAACTGAATCATCTGGGCCAATCTTTCACTCACGTCTGTGAGATATGAAAGAATATCTTCCCTTAGAGTAGAACAATGAGATATCTGGACTATTCTTCTCAAGCAAGGAAGAATAATTGTCCTGTCTTCTAAACCTAGACCATTCCCCACCTTGGGCCATTCTTCCTACACTAATCAAAGTGCACCCTGGAGAGAATGTATAAACCCTAAGGAATGCCTATCCCTGATTGTTGAGCCTGGACCATTCCCCACCCTGGGCCATTCCTCCTACACTAATCAAAGTGCACCCTGGAGAGAATGTATAAACCCTAAGGAATGACTGTCCGGACCATTTCCTCTGTTAACCACAAGAAGAAAAGATTGTCCTGTATCAACCTCCAAAACGGACCATTCCTCATGTTAACCACAATGAGGAATCGTTGTCCGGCGAGGCGGGCCAGTCTTCTTGAGTAACCCTCAAGAAGAGAGACTGCCCTAGACCACTCCCCATGTTAACCACAATGGGAAGTCTTTGTCTATGATACATCAGCAATCTAGACCATTTCCCATGTTAACCACAATGGGAAATCGTTGTCCGTCAGAAATCTCAAGCCACTTTCCGAACAGGAAAGAATCTATCCAAGCTAGACTATTTTTCAATCTCAAAAATAAATGTCTTCAATAATATTTTCAGTGCTCCCTCCTAACCTGGAGAGTCATTTCTTCACTTTCAGCTAAGGGAGTTATTTCCACGATCCCCATCTTCTCTCGGAAATATGCAAACTTTATTCTGGATAGAGGCTTTGTCAGGATGTCTGTTGTTTGCTCATTTGTGGGGATATACTTGAGCATTACCTCTCCTTCCTGGACTTTATCTCGAATAAAGTAGTATTTGATCTCAATGTGTTTCGACCTTTCATGAAACACGAGATGTTCTGATAATCTTATACAACTCTGATTATCACAATATATTATGGTCGATTCTGGAATCTGATCAAATAAATCGGAGATTAACTTCCTTAACCATATTGCTTCTGTGCATGCTTCACATGCTGCCATATACTCTGCTTCTGTTGTACTGAGTGCGACAGACTTTTGTTTCCTGCTGCCCCAAGATATCATAGTAGAGCCCAAGTTGAAACACATACCTGAAGTGCTCTTTCTGTCTTCTCCACTTCTTGCCCAATCAGAGTCTGTGAATCCATGAAGTTGGATATCATTGGATGCAGTATATCTCAAGCCATAGTTTATTGTCCCATGAATATATCTTAATTCATGCTTTGCAGCTATCCAATGTTCATGTCTTGGTTCCACCTGGAACTGGCTTAGTGTATTTACGGCAAAGCAAATGTCTGGTCGAGTATTTACCAAATACATCAATGACCCAATTAGTTGTCGATATAGAGATGGATCTACTGGATCAGAATCTGGATCTTTTACTTTTCTTATATCCACATTCATAGGAGTGTCCATGGACTTACAGTCCATCATTCCAAACTTCTGAAGGATCTTTATTGCGTACTTTCCTTGTCCAAGGAATACTTCACCACGCTTCTGCCATACTTCTAGTCCCAAGTAATAATGCATGAGACCTAGATCTTTCATATCAAATTCAAAGGCTAGTTCCTTCTTGCACTGAATGATGAGAGACTCTTCACCTATTATGAATAGATCGTCAACATATAGTAGTAGAATTACAGGTGCATTGTCCACGACTTTATAATAAAGGTTTGGATCTGCATGACTCTTGGAGAAACCAAGTCTCGTTAGATAGTTGTCCATTTTGGCATACCAAGCCTTTGGAGCTTGCTTGAGTCCATATAGAGCTTTCTTTAATCTACAAACGTGAGTGTCTCTGGAATGTACCTCAAACCCTTGAGGTTGTTCAATGTATACTTCTTCTTCAATAGCTCCATTGAGGAAAGTTGTCTTTACATCCATCTAATGTAAGTTCCATCCCATGGAAGCGGCAAGAGATATGATAGCTCTGATGGAAGTATATCTAGCCACCGGAGCAAACGTTTCATCATAATCTTCTCCCTCCTTCTAGGAAAACCCTATAGCTACGAATCTTGCCTTGTATTTATCCACGCTTCCGTCTGCTCCATGTTTGATCTTGTACACCCATTTTGAAGTTACCACAGATTTTTCTTTAAGTCTTGGTACGATTTCCCATACCTCATTTTTCATAATAGATTGATGTTCTTCCGTCAGAGCTTCTTTCCATTGTCCCTTTTGCACAGCTTCTTCAAATGTGGTAGATTCTTTGTCTAGAAGCTTCGTCATGTATGCGGCATAGCTTGAGAATCTTTTAGGTCTTTTACTCTTTCTGAATGTTCCTTCTGGAACCTTGAGTCTTTCTGCGTCTTGTAAGGTAGCTTGAAGCCAAGTTGGCCTTTTCTTGGTCTTAGGTACGATATCTGAATCAATGTTTTCACATGGCTCCATAGGATGATAAGGTAATTCCTTTTTGTCATTTTCGTTTTCTGTGCTTTCTTCGTTGAGTTCTTCAATCTCTGCTTCGTCTATAGTTTCTTCTATGGATTTCTTGAAGGCCATCTTCTCATTGAATGTTACGTCTCTATTGACTTCGATCTTGTGTTGTTCTGGAATATATATTCTATAAGCTTTGGATGAATCACTGTATCCCACGAATATCCCTTTCTTTCCTAAAGGTTCTAGTTTATTCCTCTTATCCTTGGGAATGTGAGAGTAAACAGGACATCCAAATATTCTTAGGTTTTCCACATTGGGTTTCTTACCTGAGAAGGCTTCTTCCGGTGTCATGTCCTTCAATATACGATGAGGACTTTTGTTCTGCACATATATTGTTGTCATTGGTGCTTCTCCCCATAAGATCATGGATAGACCTTGATCATTTAGTAAGGCTTTTACGGTTTCTTCAATGGATCTGTTCTTTCTTTCTACTACACCATTTTGTTGAGGATTATGAGGAACAGTCAGCTCCCTCTTAATCCCTGCCGATTTGCAGAGTGCAACGAATTCCTTTGATGTGTATTCTCCACCATTATCGGTTCTTGGCGTCTTAATCTTCTTATTCGTGAGATTTTCTATTTCTGCTTTGAACTCTTGAAACTTGTTGAATACTTCGTCTTTTGTCTTGAGTAGATATAACCAAGTCTTTCTTGAATAGTCATCTATGAAGATTACGTAGTAAGAAGATCCTCCTAGAGATTTTACTGGCATCGGACCGCAAACATCTGAGTGTATTAGATCTAGAATCTCCTTAGATCTGTTGTTGCTGCTTGGGAATGGTTTCTTGATATTCTTCCCAAGAGCACATCCTTTGTAGATTCCTTCATGTGTAGACTGCAACTCTGGTATTCCTTCAACCATCCTTTTGAGAAAGGGTAATGCTTGATAGTTAATGTGAGCGTACCTTTTGTGCCAAAGCTCATTGGGATTGACTTCGTTGTGTACAAGAGCTTCTTCATTTTGTTCTAGTAGTCTATACAGATTTCCTTCACGACTTCCAATAACCCTAGCATTCTCTATGTTGGAGTCTTTATGCCATGATAACACCTTTCCATTCACGAAAGCTATTCTGTTTCCCTTGTCTTCTAGGCAAGATATCGATACAAGATTCTTTTCTAAACCAAGTACATATAAAACATTGCTTAAGTGAACATAGTTACCTGTTTCATTTTGATGGAGGCTTGTCCAAATCCTTCTACGGGGTAAGTGGTTTTGTCTCCAAGCTCTACCTTGTACGAGGTCTTCTTCCCATTTAGATTTGAGAGTCTGGCTTGATCTCCTGTCATGTGCCTAGAAGCTCCACTATCGATTATCCACATGTCATCTTCAATCGTTCCAGTAAGTGTTGAGTAGTGTAAAAGACTGATCGTTTCACTCATGTCTTTAGCTGACTGGTAACTAGTCATGCCTTGATCCAAAACTTCAACTTCGTCGTTTCTGTCTTCTGAGAGAGCCAAAAGGTACGTTGAGTTAGGGCGCATCTAAATATCTTCTTTTTGAGCGAGATGCTCCATCACAAGGTGTCGGATCTGAGATTAGGGTTTCTGCAACTGCTTCTGCTAGTAACCCTAGCGACAGTGTCTTTGGAAGTTGCTCCTGCTAGTAACCCTAGCGGCAGTTCCTCAGCGAGCTCGATATCCTAGAGGCTATGCTTCCTTCTAGCGTTTAAACTAAATGAAGGAGGTGTGGACCCATAACCTGTTAGAATATGAAAGATTGTGCTCATTTTACCATTGACAATACCCTTGTCACCCAACCATAGGCCGAAGCCACCCTCCGAGCACCTTGACCTTGACAGAGAAAAGAATCCTGGTAGCAATCCAATAGCCAAGAGAGGCTAATGCACCAAGCAAGAAGTAACCAAGCTGATCATATAGTCCCACCCAAAAACTGGCGCAGTACCTTCCCCAGGACTTGCGCACAAAACTGTTGGACTGCAGTGCGCAGAAACTTCTCTCTGCAATTCTGAGAAGTGTGTATAATGAGAGACTGGCGTCCTGTATTTATAGTAATTCTAGCAGGCTTGCCTGGGCCGACTTCTCCTTCTGGGTACTAATTAATTCATATTAATTATATTTTTGCAGTCGACATCTTGTCTAGGGTTTCCTTCATTTCTTTGCTTCCTTCCGGAACATTATAATCTCGTCATAGGTCACAATAGAGGTTCATACCTCCCGAAGCTACCATAATATCAACAATTGGCACTACTTGAAATTGAGGCAATCGGCTTAGAATATGCAATGATAATGCTCTTGTATAGCATGGGCACCCCATGGTGTATCTTTTAGATGCAATCTACATAGAGCAACTATACTCCATCTATGACTTAGAGATGTTTGTGGTCGTGTAATTAGTCTGACACTAGAGGCATGATATCTTGGGAAATGAAACGATTATTCATTTAGATCTCAGTTCATGCAATCACAATCCAAGATTGAGAATGCTAGATATATGAATTCAGCTACCTTCTTGAAGTAGTTTCAGTTGGTAGTCAAGTACAATAATGGTGAAGGAAAGATACAGATTATAGTACAGTTGGATCCAAAGTAGAGTGCACCAGTTACCTCTAACCCAATCATGGCATTCAAATGAAGAACACCTCCTTAGCAACACCTCCCTTTTTGAAGTAGATAAGACTAAAGAACAACTGTTTCAAGCAAAATGGTATTCTTTAGAATAGGTGAATATGAAGTTTACTCAATTGCATACAAAAGCAATGAGGACCATTGCTCTCTAAAGGAGGACAGCTGATCAAGCTACAGGAATTCGTAAGTTGATTAAAACCCAAAAAAATCTTGTATAGAACACCACAACACCACTATGTGTAGTTAATAGGTGTGCAACAGACAAGAATGCAGAAAGCAAGTTGAAGAACCCATAGCTCAATGTTGTAAAAATGCATTCACATGCAGCATTATTGCAGGGCCCACAACTCTGCATCCCAGTTTAATGTTGAGAAAATGCATGACCTGCACAAACTGTTGCAAGGCCCACAAACTAATAACTCATCGTCATGGAAACCAGCGTTCCAGAATAGCACACAACAAATCTATTTATAAGGAAGTCCTGCATTAGAAAGAATATTTGCAACACAACATGTTTGGAAGGCAACTTTAACAATCCACCATCGAACAAAATATGAAAGAAGACAAGGAAACTCGACGAAATCACTTGAACAGTTACTATGGAAGCCTGATGGGTCATTTGAATTATTACTAACACTATGTAGCTACAATAGCACTGCAATAACTATCTAGAGTAATGTACAAAAACAGAGGGCCATAGAGCCATGAGAGAAGCAGTGAATCCTAGAAAGTCTTCCATACAGCATGCAGGAAAGCACTTGCAATCCAAGCTATCATATTAATAAGAATCAATTATTCAACATCTTGACTCTATCATCTCTCATTATTGTTGTGCTAACCTAGGTGCTTACACATTTAGCCATGCATATGACAAGCACACCCAATCTCATAACCTGATTCTTTCAGTAATCCTGGTTGTCCCTGGAATTGACTCTAAGGTTTGACTAGGACAACTTGGTAATGGACCATTAATATACAAATTATGCTATTGTGCATGATTAACTAGAAAAGTCTTCCGAAAATAATTGTCGTTTCATCTTCATGATTCAATTAAGATAAGTTGAGCCACCGAGTCTTACCTTCAATCAGTCGTGATACTAGTGGCTTCATTATATTAGCTTCCGCCATTGCAATAACATCATTGTCACTCTTTGGCAAGTTCTCAAGAATAACACCAACATTTTCAGCAAACTCCTCTTCCTGCATGAGAGTCACAAGAAAGAGAATCGCATTCCGAGCATGACCAATACTTTTGGCAATATCTTGATTTTCTGACAACAGCCTCATCAGATATACAGCTTGAGGAGCTTCTTCCTTTTGTCGTACAAGGCAACGCACAATCAAATCAATGATTCCATTTTCCACCATGATCCCCTGCAAAGTTCAAACAACTATGGGATTAGAGAAAGAACAAAGTTTTAATAGTGAGAACTTTTTAAGATTACCAATTTACCATCAATGTAAATCCATTAAAATTCGGAATAGACCTAGTGTTTTAATGATAGAAATACAAACTAGACTTAGCAGATCCTTAATATGGGCTTCAGACATTGATCATATAGGAACATTGAAAGATTAGTGTAGCTAACAAGGCTAGAAAAGAACACGGTTGTAAGATTACAGAGTTGAAAGGAATTTGGAGTTGTAACCCAAGGAGAAACAAAGCCGGGTGAAAGCTTGAGTACACAGGTGAGAGGGAGGCCTCTCCTTAACACATGAAGAAACGTTGACACCTATTTGAAAATTGTATGCCCAAAAACTTGGCATCAAGGTTCCTCGAGCCATAAACCCCACTTAAGTGCCTGCAACAGATAAAGGATCATCAGAGTCTTCCCAAGCGAACTAAGGAGAGCGATGGAGAAAGAGGGATGGTATTAGGAAAGGAAAAATGAAAAGATGAGCATAGGAGAGAATGTACAAAGTGCCAAGGGTCGCCCCTAGCAATAGAAAATTGGTCAGCACGTCCGAAGAGGTCTGGAGTGACCCCCTTAATAGTAAAAAGGGTCTGTAGTTGAGCTCCAAGGATCATCTTGCAGGTTTAGGGACCAGAATTACTCCTTGTCCCATAATTCCATAGGATATGGGTGCACAATACCATGGGGGAGGGTAAGCTATTATCCTATATCTAGCAATACCACATGTTTTAGAGGTCATCACTCAAAAGATAGAAGTAATACTGTGGGTGGTATCAATGGGATAGACGAAACAAGCAGGACACCGCAAGTCTGCCCAAAAGCACAAACTGAGGGATATGTGAAGAAAAATTCAGAAAAGGATAAAATAAGGATGAATTCCGAAAAATAGTAAGACCACAAGCAAACCAAATTTTTCATCAACAACAACTCAGAAAAAAGCTTGTTTTGAGGAAGGAGGAGGCTCAAGGAAAATCTGGCAAGATTCGGGGTCTTCAGTACATGCAATCCATGAAAGCAACTAAGAATAAAGAAGGATAATTAAAGCTCAAAAAATAATTAAGAAACCATTTGTAATCCAAAAATTAATTTTAAAAGTCCCAAGACCTTAGGTATGCCAATCAATGTAAAATTTGAACAAAGAAAGGGGATAGGGAAGGAAGAGTTATGAGTCCATGTCATAGAATTGGGGTCCCTTCATACCATCCTAGAGCTGAAACATGCAAGCCAAATCCTTTGTGCTACAGCCAAAAGTAGCCAATGGGACTGAGAGACATGCAACATATTTGACCAGCTTTTAAAGCAAGATTATTAATTCTTGGGTTTATTACGAAGGCAGTCCAATACCATATTATCTAACATGGTATCAGAGCATATTTTTCTAACATCGTATTAGAGCGGACGATTCTTGGCTTTGGGCACCTTCAAACAGCACCTTGCAGGGTTTAAGTGATAACTTTGGCTTGGGGTATCCAACATTCTATGAGAGTTTAAGGGTTGGAAAGAAGATAGACTATACGATATCTTGTCAATATTTTAAAAGCAGAGACGAGAGACTGGCAGAGTTACTATCCGTACAAATTAGAGTTTTTGCCCAGTTATAAAACCGGGCTTAAACTAGTAGGGTTCAGTAAATCAGAGATATTTGAAGATTGCAAGGTCCATTTCCAGTGAAACCAATGCCATCAGAAAAATGACAGACCAAGGTGTTATAGGTTAAAAATTTTGATCTATTTGGGCAAATTTGGCAGAGTTATTGGCAGTACATGACTATTCTCCATAAAAGGGCTAAAATTAGCAGGTTTTGGTAATTTGGCCTTAACTCTGTCTAGGAAAATCCAAATTGAATGAGACGAATGGCATTATGGAGAAGACATTTCTGGCTATTACAAGTAGAAATTTCAGAGGCATTGGGGCAGAATTTGCAGAGAAACAACAGGTAAATGGTCAGCTTACTAAGCAGTCCCCATAGAATAGCTCAAAAAGGTATGTCAACGTAAAATTGTTATAACTTTTGATTTTAAGGTCAAACTAAGCTGATTCAACAGCCTTTGGAAAGAGGAAATAGAGGAAAATATCCTGGTTAAATGTTTGGTACAATTTAGGGACAAGCATTGTGAATATGTTATATTGGAATTCACAATTTGGGGATAAGCCTTTGGAAAGAGGAAAATTTATATTGGTTGGAGAAGTGAGGAATATTTTTACACAAGGGGACCTCACACTTTGTGTGCCCCACTCATACATTCTGCATCTTGCGCATTAAATTGAATACTTTGCAATCTTTATATATTTCCCGCCTTGGATGATTTTGATGAAGAAAAAGCACTGTTTATCCAGAAACATCCCAAAGAAGAAAAATTGCTCTAGAAAATCGATGAGAAGGTTACTTTTCTACAGAACACCATTGCCAAGCTTAATGAGCAAATTTCTCAAATTCAAGATGAAGTTGTTGCTTTGCAGGATACTAATGTCAGTCGGCAGGAGACAATTAACCAGTTGCAAAATGATAATACCAGGATTAAGGAGTAGGTTGACTCATTGCAGGAAACCAATACCCGTCTAAAAGATGAGGTAAACTTTTGGCAAGACTCATTTCCCAGCTTCATGAGCAAGCTATTACACTCCAAGATGATAATGTACGCCTCTTTGATGAGTATCAGGATTTGAACCATAATTATGACCTTCTCCTTCCTCAGTTAGACGAAAAAGACAAGTCCATCCAAAATTTGTGCAACTTTAATATAAATCTTATCCAAGAAATGAATTAAAAGGTACAAATGATCAATTAAAGAATGTTGCTCAAAAAATGACATGTTATTGATCTGCAAACGAGGGACTTATAGCCCACTCACTTCCCCAAGACTGATACTATGTGGAAATAAATATCTGGTCTCTGTTGTGGGTGCAACTTTGAGTGCAAACTTTCTTAGCTACTCATCATCAATAGGCAGAAAATGCTCTGTTCTCAGATTGGCTCACTACTCAGTTTACTTATTATGGAAAACCAAGACCAATCAACAGAAAAAACAATCAAGTTTTCAGTGTTCACAACTCCTGCTGTGCCAACTACAACCCAGCAATTAGTGATATATATTAGCAGCTGAAGTAATACTCAGTTCTTGTTTACAAGTGCTTATACAGCACTTCAAATCTGTTTAGACAATCTCTTCCAAGCACCGGATTTAGATTGCCTGTTGAAAGTAAATTTTACCAACCAAACAGAACTTAGTTTAGTGCATACAAACAACTATAACTCTGTTCATTTATTTACCTCTGTTCAAGCAAATAATAAATCCGTTATGAGAACGCCCTGTGGTCTTATATTTGCACACACAGCGCCAATTGTAAACCTGTCCATCCACACATCTCTGGTCACTTGTCCTCGGATAGTTCTGCTATATAGGCTTGGATGGAATTGCTAACTCAACACAATGGCCATTCATTGGCTTTGAAGTGGCTCCACCTCCAAGCTTCATGGGAGTATCAAAATTCCAATTCAAACCTCAATTGGCATCAACCTCCAACGCAACAATTTACTCTTTGGTGATTTTAAAATCACTCAAAATGCCACAACGCCCAAATCAACAAAGAATATATAAAGGCTGGCAGTCATCCAAAGCATATATAAAATGTAAATTTATTTGAAAACCATCTATGCAATGGCCACTCCTTAAACATATAAGAGAGGGATGTACTTAACATATGAGGAAGAGTTGTTCCTTAAACACCTATTATCTATATTATTAGTCGCTTCTTGAGGAATGGAATCAGACAAATTCACTCCATGCCAAGCACAATAACAATGATATGTCCAAGCAAAGGAGATTTACCAATGCCAAGCCAATGGGGCAATAAACATTAACAAATGGTTTGTCAGTCGACTTAATTTGCTGTCCAACGCCATTCCAATGGCCAGCCAATGCATATCCAGCAATTCATACGCCCTCAAAACCAAGAACGCACCCTAGGCATACATACGGTCATACAATTCCAAGGATCAACAAACAACCCAAAGCCACATTGTGTATGGCCTGTACAGCTTGTGTGTAGGCTCAAGCAACAACAGAGGCAGCATATGGCCGCTCAAGGGTGCCCAGTTCTGTGTAGGAATTCAGCAAACAAACATGGACAGGGAATGATGAAGGAAGAAACTCAATTTCACTGGGCAAATGACTCCAACAGTCAATAAACTTGAAAGAATGGAATTACCAACCCCCAAAAAGATTGCAACAGCTTCGCAATGGCAACCATTGATTTCTAATCTCATAATACATTGAACGGTGGGGAGTAGAGACCTATGGCTTTCTTCAAATGCTAAGAGAATGAAACAAAGAAGTAAATCACGAGGCTACATTATAGAATGCATCCTCACACCATTAAAATAACCAGGCAGCCATTAAATATCCATAGTAGCTTTCATTGAAACTCGGATGCAAAATTAACACAACAATTAACACAGAGAAGAAATCCATCACACATGAACACAATATTTATTTTGCAAACCCCAATGGGAACACCAACATTCAAATGGTTGCTCAGTCTTATTTCGGCAATCTCTAGTTACAATGCAGCTCATGGCTCTCTATGCCTCCTCCTCTCTTTGGCCAACCAACAAGTAAAGAGAGCCCTTTCAGAGTCAAACTACCAGAAGTTATAGGAAAGCAAGAGGGGTAATGGGAAGGCCAAGAGGATGACCTTTTCAGTTCACATTCCTCTCTCCTATTTTCATTTCCTATTTTATTTAATTCTTGTTTTTCCTCTCTTTTGTCTTATTTACTTTTACATTTGCATTGTCCTTAATATTTTAATTTTTATATAACCACATCAATTGTCGAATCGCACCTAGGTACTAAGTCTTACAAGTTACAACCATTCACTTGTTTGGATCCATCTCAGATCACACCTCCCCATTGAGAGGTTTTTTGGTCTACAAAAGCTTAGAGGAAACCAATCTAGATCAATGTACCTTATGTCTACTTCTTTGGAACATGGCTCTGACTCTGGCTCTAACTCTGGCTCTTGCTATGGCTCTGGCTCCGGTTCCTGGCTTGCTTGTTTGCGCGGTGCATAAGTCTTCTCATTGACTCTCAGCTCTGAGCAATCTACAAATCCGAACTCTTCAATCAGAACTCATTCCCATCTTCAACGTGTAATTCTCTTTCATTCTCAGACTTGGAGACGATCCATCTTGGCAGTCAATGAAAGCCAAGTCGAATTCTAGTCTTCT
The DNA here is from genome assembly GCA_032191745.1 of Picea mariana. Taxonomy (NCBI): domain Eukaryota; kingdom Viridiplantae; phylum Streptophyta; class Pinopsida; order Pinales; family Pinaceae; genus Picea; species Picea mariana. The sequence continues at coordinate 101,628 of JASDQU010101931.1, forward strand.
TGATCAATGAGATCCCAACAAGCTATGCCATCACACAACTCCACGACGGGAAATGCAATCTGCCCTCTTTCACTCAATCAATTGCTTCCAACATGAAACAATACTTTGTCGTTGCATGTGCTTGCACAACACTCCATCTCTACAACAATGTCAATCAAATGCCAAACACTAACACATCCAAGATTGTCCAAGCCATGAGCATCCCATCAATCTCAAGGAGATCGACAACATGCAAGCTACCTTCCCCTTGCCACATGTTGCCAAATGATAGCGCTTCATGGTATTTTGTGGAGGAGGACAGAGCAAGGACTAAAACCCCCGTTGGACAACTAGAATCTCGTCTTGATCAATGGTCCAAATATCTATGGGTGACGGGTTTACTCTCCTCCTTGTTTCCCTCTTGAATCTCGATATCCTATCATATTACACCATGTGTCTTCGTGGAAGAGTCTCCTCTGAGTTTGACTCCAATATTCATCTCTAAGGGTTAGGCATATGACCTCGGGGTGTTCCCATGCCCCTTTGTGCTCAAGGCGATTCGAATTAGAGCCTTAATTTTTGCAATGTCATTATGTTTATTCATGATCCTTTTCTATCAAATTGACATTGGACAAGCTTTCCAAAAAGCACTTCTTGACTTGCATGGTCGATATCTATTGCAAATATATTAGACTATTGTATCCATTGTAAAGCATTCATGATTCCTCGTCATTGACACAATCAAAGTTCTTATTATAAGAATCCACTTTGCTCAATACTACTCTAACCACTCAATTCCAATTAGGGCACCATATGATCCAAGTGGTAAATGATAAGATTTGTCTTAGTAGATAAGTGAGTCAATCCCAAGGGGCATTCTCTTACTACTTCCTTAATATTCCTTTTTGGTGGCCAATTGGACTAAGCATAGTCTGCCATGCTTCTTTGCCTTAAGCTTGCACCACTCTACTATCTTATGTGACATAAAATTATGACTAGCTCTAGGATCAATCAAAACCGAAACTGTTGAATCAGCAATATTACCTTGCACTTCTATCATGGCACTATGATGATTAACATGTTGATCTTGCAAAGCGGTATATATCCATGGTATATTCACTACATTCTCCATCATTTGTGCCTTATGTATACTGTCGATAATGCGGACTTGGTTTATCAGACAATTTCTTGCATAATGTCCCTTATCCCTCTCTACATTTGAAGCAGACTATATTTCCAATTTCTTACTTAGTGGTTGTGTCTTACAATGGGATGGCCATGTAGATTCATGCTCTTGTTCATGCCCGCATGAGTAAGAACAAGGCTTGAATCCTCTTTGCCATTTTCCCTTCACTTCTTTGTTTCCTTCAATCTCCTCCAGCTTTCCCGATGGCCCTAATCTTGCTCTTCATAATGTTGAGCTTTTCGTACAACCTCCCCAAAGTTTGAGGCTTAGCTTTCCAGATTTGACTTTCTTACAAAGGGTGTAGACCACTTCAGAGATGATTCACCTTGAGCTTTTTCATCTTTGATAGAAGTGATATATTTGAATAGTTCCATGAATCTTCTTCCTACTCATCTACTATCATTTTCCCTTGCTTTAGGTCATGGAATTGATTAACTCTTGACGAGACCTAAAATGACCCACTATTTGGCCTTTGAAGTATGTGAATGTTAGCACAAACTTCTGCACTTGCAAGAATGTGAAATAATTATGAATGAGCAAGCTAGAAATGCGTGCAACTCTAGGAGAAGATTCCCTAAGTGCCACTGGAAAACACTCCTCTCTGTTTGGGCTGCTGCATGCCAACCTTAAGGGGTTATCCCTGGTGTTTTGTATGAGTTATCTTCCCTATAAATCTGCAAAATAAACCAAAAAATACGCACACAAGATGACATTTGGCTAGCGATCAAGCTGCCAAAGGGGTAAGTTGTATAATTTTAAAATTGAAGTGGAAGAATTCTCTGCAACGTTAGCTTTGAGAAATATGGAAAAAAAAGAGAAAGAGAAAGCGCTACTAGAAGATTGAATGCACCACAATAATAGGCTAAGAACTTCTAAACAATGCATAAATTTCAAACATAATACCAACAATCTTCGAAAGCTTGATACGAGCATAACAAAGTTTTATTCCTGCGCTTGCCAAAATGTTGGTTGCACATAGAAAACAAGTACAAGAAATGGTATAGTGATGACCCCTACACAAAGAAAATAGAAGCTAGAAAAATAAGAGAGAGAGAGAGAGAAGAGAGAATATGTTGTTGCTGAAGAAATCCGACCAAGAATCAATGTAGAAACCCTCAATATATAGGAGAATGAGGGCGCATATCCCAATAATAGCTTCCCTCATGCAAGGCGCATTAAAGGAAAAAGTAGAGTGGAGTAGCCATGCACCTTTGTATAACTGTTGTGGGCCAAAAGATGATTCTAGATGCCCTCCATGCACTCTGAGCTAACCTGAAGACAACTGAAGAATGAGGGATCCATGCGCCTAAGCTATGGAGATATGTGCACGGAAAAAAGGAAGGTCAGTGCGCATGAAAGAAGGGGGAAATAGCACATGCATGGGAAAGAAATAGGGAATGCACAAGGGAAATAGGGAATGCGCTAAGAAATAGGGAGATATGCGCAACGAAATAGGGAGATATGTGTTAGGAAATAGGGAAAGGCAAGAGAATAAGGATAATATGCGCTAAGAAATAGGGAGATATGTGCATGGGAAGGAGGAGAAGTATGGGAGAGGGAGTGAAGTGGGAGAAGTGAAAATAACTCTTTAGTTAACTTGAGCTTGCCAACTATCCATGCCAACCAAATGCCAACTCATCTCAACTAGAAAGATGCACCACATGTCCTTAAGCAAAGCGCCTAATAGCCTCATGCGTGTATGCGCCACATGTCACACTCTAAAGCTACCAAATGTCGAAATCCAGACCTGCCACATATCACCCTGCATGGCGACCACACCTGCTAATAATAGCCCTGCCATTTTATCCGACCAAAAAATATGAAAAGACCAAATATGTCCAGGACTGCTAGGAGAACCATACCAAATATAGCATGCCTAAAAATAGGCACTGCTAAAAATAGAAACTCCTCGCATGGCAATGAAAATGGGCTCATCAGATTCGATTTTCTACAAGGAACCCGGATATGTTCTCGAAATTGTCATCTCAACCTTGGATCTCCAACTGCTATAAATAGTAAGTTGCTTGCATGTCATCCGGAAAAGGCTCACTGGAATCATGAGCTCGAAAGGACTTTGAATATGTGATCAAAACTGCCATGTGGGCCTCCAATATCTGTCTCCTAAAAAGTAGAGAATATGTTAAAAATAGACATCTCTCTCTACTCCATGAAAACCTATGCAAACTTTGTCTCTGAAGCAAGAAACACCACTAAACCAATCATATACCTGAACTCATAAGGGAACCAACCATGGATCACGCCAAGCTATCTGTGGGAAAAATATCTGAATGCCAGCCAAAGAAGACATGTTGGCTCTTAACCCTCAAGATTTGCAAGTGAGAAAATCCAGGGGTTAACAGTGAGAAAAACAATGAATTACTTATCAAACTTTTTCTTCTCCTCTCGATGGAATAATTTCATTTGCAAACTGAATTTTTTAAATGAGCTTATTTCCTGCAACAAACCCTATATTGTGCAACCATGCTTAGAATCAAGCAAGTCTGCACGTTGAAACTTTTAGACAAACTCATTCTAACTCATCAAGGACTCTTTAGTTTTCCTTCTGTTTAAAAGCTATTATATAAGAAAGGAGCTTTTTGCTCAATTACCTGGTTTTCAGCATTGTCTTTTGCAAGGACAGTCAGAGTAGAGAATGCCTTAACAGCCAACTTGCTGCGGGATTTTGTGAATCTAACTAGCCTGGGAATGAGATCCTTGGCCGCTACTTTATACTTATTTAATGAATCCTCTTCACATAAAGCTTGTAAGTCTTGCACTGCCTTTAACCGCTCCTCCTCGTCCTCTGAATTGTTAATGATTTCATTTGCATTTTCCAACCTGATATCATAATTCCTCTCTCTCCATTCTGCAATGGACTGTTTCAAAGCAAAATTCGACTTCATCTTGATGTTTTTCAATTCAACCCCTGTTGGACACCTGGTATGGCCTTCCTCAAACCATCTTTCGATGGCGGCACGCTCATAGGTCTGACCCGACGCAATCTGGACTGGATCCCGCATAATATCCCTTGTAATGGAACAGATAAATGACTCCAATGGACGCATGGGAATGTCTCTGTGGGCGCTCTGCTTTCCATGACTGGACTCATCTTTAACATAGGAGTATGTCCGGATAGGCTTGCGCTTTGAAGTAATTGCCTTCTCTAGCAGAACAATAAACTGCTCCAAATATAGAGAGTGTACCTTTCCTTTGAATTCCTCTGCCTCGGCCTTCTCGACCTTCAACTTCTCCAATTCAGTGGAAAAAGCATCAGAGTCTAACGGAATCTGCAAACTGTCGGCTATCTGTTCCGCGAGCTTAATGCTGAGGGAGTAGTCGGCTACAACTGAATCCAGAGCACCATCCTCAAAATAATTGCAAAGAATCTGATCCTTTAATTCAAGCTTGGGAATTCCCCTCTCTATCAATTGCTTGGCTTCGGAAACATGAAACCGTAATGCATTAGAAGAGCCTTCCAAGATTACATTCTCCAGAAATGTCCCTGAACTCTTTGCGAAAACCTTGACTTGATCAATCACCGTGGAGCAACAAGTTAATAAATAGAGCGAAGACCTACCAGATATGTCAAGTATTAGAGTTTCAGCGTTTTTGACCTCGTCTTCCAGCAGCTTCATGTCCAAAGCCATGTAATTGACACTCGTGGTTTCTGCATCTGTCGAGAGCTTTTTCAGAACCTGGGCTAGTTTGAGAACGAATGATTCAAATTGCAAAAGCACTCGTTTTACTGCGTGTTCCTTGGCGGAACAGACATCTTTTGTCTGTTTGGCTAAGTTGCATAACTTCTTGTTGGTAGTTTTGGCCCATCTTGCAATCTCAGCAGAACTTGGAACTGGCCCGTTTTCATCCATTTACTGCTCCTAGTTTTGGCGTGGTGTTATCCAAATTCAGAGAGGATTATCAAATCCAGTAACAGGAGCGATCTTCAACGCAGGTTGTTGATTCCACCGAGACTCGAACCCTGGTCGATTTGATAAAAAATGAACGGATCTGAAATGCTCCACTCTTGGTCCACCTTGACTGGAAGTATCGGATATTAAAATAATTCTCAACAGATAGACGATTTAGCCATATTCGAGGTTGTGAGGTAACTGGCATGTGCGCGTTACAAACCGAACTGTTGACGTTGACTAGATAATGGAAGTTGAATGCCAGAGAACCAATTGAAGGACTCCCACTATTCGCTGTTGGCTCAATAATGGAATTTGAACAGAGCACAAATTGGAGGACGAAGTCCCGCGATGAAATGTCATGGCTTCCAGCTGGGCCATCCTTAGTCCTTAATTCCTCTTATGGGGCTAAAACACAGCATTTGTTCAGGGTCAATCTGGCGCCTCAAATCCTTAGGAGCCATTCGACACATTCAACACGTTAAGGTCAGAGCATCACTCAGACCATTATGGAAGTGTGGACAAGTGCACTAGCACTACCCACAAATAAGTCAAACAATTACTATCAATATTATAAAATCAAACTGCTTTTAATAATCAAGTGGACATTTTTGTAATTAAATGGTAAATTTATATATGTTATCTATGATATGTTTTTTACCTCACTTTTTATTGCATAATTTTATACAAAGTATTTTATACAATTAAAAAAAAATTATAAAGTATTTTATATAATTAAAAAAATATATATTAAGTTTTAATATGTTTATTTTATAGAGTTTTATTTTGTTTATCAATATTTTATCAAGTTAATTAATAAAGGGGGTTTTTAAATTGTGAAAAATAAAGTTAATATATTGAAGGTATTAAAGGGATGTGAGGTATCAAGGGTTTATAGGTATTGGAGATATAAAAAATGTTTTCTAGTAAAAATAGGGGTTTGGGTTAAACAAAAGGATTTTTGGAGGTATTTATCAATATCTAGTGAAATTAGGGGTATTCTTTAATATCCCACTAATGAAGGTGTTATGTTTAGTGATTTGGTGTGTATTTTATTTATTATTTGTCTTGATTTCAATTTCATATTTTTGCGTGCATAACTTAATCAATTCAATCTATTTAAGTTGTTTTTCAAGTTGCATTGTGAAATGAACTTAGTATATAGTGCTAAGCTAATTTCAACCGATTTATATTAGGTTGATCAATGATTTTGTTCAACATATTTTGCAACGTCAAGCACCATACATATAATCTACTCGTGGACATATGATGGTGAAGCAATGTCCCTTCTCTAATTCCATTATGTTAAGAAACAATCCACATTTGTTTAAGATCGCCAAGACATATCCACTCCAACACTCGACTAAAACATGAGACATACATGTTCCTAGTCCAAGTCAAGGAGTTAAGTGTCCCTCATTAGGTTTCTCACATCAACATAGAATGTTAAGAGAATACAATGCAATTATTGATACTTTAGGAATGGGTGACAATTAAAATCAATATTGTTTTATAAAATTTACATTGATAAAACAAAAAATTAATTACCCATCAAAATCAACTACTCATGATCTCTCCCATTAATAAATCTTGGAGGTGGCCTCATTTTTAAACAACTTTATGTATGTAGTTGAATTGATGCTTTCAATGTGACCCCCTTCTAAGCGATGGGAAGATTCACACTAAAACAATTGGGTTCAATCACCTTCATCTCTAATTTGTTGATTTATCATTTAAAGCGCAAATACATTCCTTCACTTGAGATTCGGTTATGTAATTCCTAACCTCTTGAAGAGTGAAAACAACATAGACAAGTTTTATTAGTGATTAATTAGGCATACAATGGTAAATCTATTTATATTGGATGATAATGTGTTGGCTTAGTAAAGTTTGAGGAAGGTAACCCCAACATAAAGGCATCCCCATCATGACTCCAACCTCATTTGATTAATATAGGATAAGGCTTATGGCTCGAGCATTATATTACAAATATCATAGCCATACTAGATAGAGATTTTTACATGTATCTTTGTTATGAGTGGGAGACTATTTAAGTATCTTACGTTATTTAAAACATTTATTTGGTGAGGCGAGAAGGAGCATCGTCTGCAAAGCATTTTGCATTGGATGTACACAACCCCTATGTCATACCACAAGCATTAGTTAATCATCATGAATGATCATTCCAAAGGTGGGGGGAATTGATAGAGAATAATAATACATATTCTCTATTAATGCCACCCCCCTCCCACCCTCTATAGTTAATCATCATGAATGATCACTCCAATAATATGTAGGAACCATGATATTGGAGGACTATGAGGATCACCAAATTGAGCACATATTTGTTTGCACGACTCGGGCCCCATGAAAGGAGATGGATGGAAATCCACCCTCCTCATGCTTGTATGCATGTAGAATAATACAATAGTGATGGGGGAACTAATCCTTGACAACATAAGTAAGCACGCGAGACAAGGGGACAGGGGGATCCTCCCATCATCACAGAGACCAAATAGATACTACGTTGAATTTTTTCAAGGAATACATTTATATATACAGATACTTAATAGAAAAATATAGATACTTAACAGGAAAATAAGATCCACATGCAACCATTTACAATTCAAAAAAGATAAAGAAAATGATGAACCTATCCTCAATTATGTTCTATCAATTCAACCAAAAAAAATCATGTAAGTCGGAAATTAACAACTCATAATGCCCAATGTTTCAAATAAGAATAATATTATTATGGACATGTCACAAAATCTTTAATTTTGATGTCAATTCCAATGTCAAACTCCAAATATATGGATTTAAAAAACAAGACAATCCAATGAGTTCCAACATAAATATCCTAATGTTCCACATCATCAAAGTGCAAATAGCCCATAAGGTTAGTATAAAGCCTCTAAAGAGCACTCGTTAAGAATATAATGCAAAATTGAAGCAACTTCTTTCAAGCACTCGTTAAGAATATAATGCAAAATTGAAGCAAGTTCTTTCAAGAATTAATAGTAAAAAGCAATTTCATTCATGCCAAAGCAAGTAAAGTAACTTTTCTATGTCATATGGAGGATACAAAGGGGAATTTTGTTGCTTTTGGAGGCACACCTAATCAAAATCCAAGCAAATAATAGTGAGCTTGAATGGTTTTGTTTTTCCTAAGAAGGGCATTAACATTGTAGAGACATTGGTAGGGACCTAAACCCTCATGTAGGTAGAATAATATATTTTCCATGTAATAAAGGCCAACATTAGTTTATAAGGCATATTTAATAAAGGAGAACAAGTCAATGTAAGAAGACCTAAAAGAAGCTTTTGCTTCTAGAAAGATCTTCCGCTAGAAGGTTCTTTAGAAGATAGAATTAGTATAAATAAGAGTAGGAGGCATGAGAAGTTTTTGTCTTGAGAATTATTTTAATAGAGAGTTGTTTTGTTGGAGGTTGCCCCCTCGAAAAGGCAAGTGAACATTGTTTCTTATCAATAAAGGTATTATTTTGGTGTTGTGGTTTCATATATTGTGTTGTTCCACTGTTATTTTTTGTAGTATTTCTATTTTTCTGCTATTATAATAGATTTGGTACCTTACAAGTGGTATGAGAGCACTTTCCTTGGCAGAAAATTGTGGGTTATTTTTTTCAGGGTAGAGACCTATTCTGACATCTTAAAGCTACAAAGATATGTCATTCAGCACATAAATCTACGGTCAGGGAATCATTGACGCAGGAACTACAAGTGGTACTTAAGCGCACATTGTTGGACACCCTTTTAACCCTTATTGGTACCCCTTCAAGTGGTAGTGCATCAGACATCACCTGTATACGGATCGACCTAGATATCTTGAAGCCCTTTGTAGATAAACCAATTGGTCGCCTGACAAGTGGTATGAGAGCACTTTCCTTGGCAGAAAATTGTGGGTTATTTTTTTCAGGGTAGAGACGTATTCTGACATCTCAAAGCTACAGAGATATGTCCTTCAGCACATAAATCTGTGGTCAGGGAATCATTGACGCGGGAACTACAAGTGGTACTTAAGCACACATTGTTGGACACCCTTTTAACCCTTGTTGGTACCCCTTCAAGTGGTAGCGCATCAGGCATCACCTGTATACGAATCGACCTAGATATCTTGAAGCCCTTTGTAGATAAACCAATTGGTCGCCTGACTACTATAGTGCCACCGAGAACAACACTCGAGAAGATACTCTCTAGTACTTGGGTAATCGGGTAGTATGGCCAAGGGTACGGTCTAGCCTCCTTAGTTGGTGCCATGAGATATTGGGCCGAGTACTATTGTTCGACTCCGCACGTATATCAGAGAGTTATAGCACAGGGAAAACTATTGTTTGTAGAAACCCTAAACACCCTAACTCTTGGGATGGAAACAGAGCAGAAAAGGAACATACAAGATCTATTGTCATGTAACCTTGCCACCTGCATTCAAGTTCAAAATTCCTACACATTTCTTCCTGTTAATAATTTGGTCATTTCGCCACTGCAGTATTATTCAGATTGGAGTATAACTCTTCAGGAATAAAAAAAAACGAGTATAATGGTCCCATTGACACCATTATTTGGGACCTATCCCATTGGATTCCTCTCCTCGCCCTGATCGCAGTGGTACCTTTCATTTTCAAGCATTTTTTTCAGTGGACCCGACCCCCTTCCCGGTGCCCCTATTTGCCACCTCTCCCATTATATTCCACTTTTCACCATGATCGTCATGGTACCTATCACTTATAAGTCCTTCTTTTTCTGTGGTCCCACCCACCCATTTCCCCTTACAATCACCCCTCATATCCAAATGGCCACCACTCGCAACCAAGATATGCAAGCTTCCATCACTCAAACTAATGAATCCCTCCAGAAAGTGACTTCTGATATTGCTTCTGCCAATTCTTGCATTGCAAAACTCAAGACCCAATTCCAACAACAATTTGACGCCATGGATGCCAAATTCATGGGAGAATTTTCCACCCTCCAATCTATTGTCAACCAATTGTTGAACCACCCTAGGGCCCTTCCTCCTCGGACCAACCGTCCCACTTAGATGGTGTTGATTCCTCCCATTCTATGATTTTTCAATCCAACTCCTTTCATCATAACCCTCGTCTTCTTTGAGTTAAGGTCAATAAATTTGATGGCTTCGACCCCACAGGTTGGGTCACTCAAATGGAGCATTATTTCTCTCTGCATGGCATTATCGATGAGTTGGCCAAACTTCGTTATGTTGTTCTATATCTGGATCTTGAATGCTCGCAATGGTGGCAATGGTGTAAAAATGCACGTCAGGGGTATATTGCATGGACCCAGTTTGTTGCATAGCTCTATGAATGCTTTGATAATGACACCCATTATTTAGGATGTTTGACCAAGTTGAAATAGTATGGCACAGTGGAAGAATTTATAACTTCCTTTGAGCATTTTTCCTTCAGAACAGAGGGCATGACAGATGCGTTCTTCCGAGAATGCTTTATCAATGGCCTAAAGGATGAAATATGAGCACAGGTCCTCATGGATCGCCCTCATACTTGATTGGAAGCTACTAAATGTGCCAAAGAAGCCCAACAAGTTGTTTTTTCCTAGAAAGAAAAAAAACCCTCTTTTGTTCCTCGCCCTCGACCCACAAATCCTGCCCCCCTGCCACTCCCCTTAAGGTCCAAAAACTAACTCGGGCCGAAATGGTTGAGCGCCAACTCAAAGGTCTTTGTTATAATTGTGATGAAAAATATTTTCCTGGGCACAAGTGTAAGGAACAAAAACTTTTTATGGCCATTTCAGAGGATGTTTTTGAAGAAGAAGTTGTAGTTTGGCCTATTGAAGAGCTACCCCTTCCTGATGTTGCTACGGAGCCCGCTAACCCACCCGAAGTTGACCCCTGATTTCATTGCATTCCCTGACTGGCTTCTATGCTCCACAAACCCTCAAGCTCATTGGCTATATTAAGCATAGGAAATTCATCATCCTTGTTGACAGGGGAAGCACCCATAATTTTATTTACCACCACTTTGCCAGGAAATCAATTGTTATATTCCTACCGTAAACAATTTTCAAATCATGATAGCTAATGGTGGGTCCATGAAACATGGTGGGCGTTGTGAAAATGTACGTCTTCAAATTGGACAATACCACCTGAAATTTCATATGTTTGCCATCAACATGGGCGGTTGTGACATTGTGTTAAGTGTTGAATGGTTACACATTATGGGCCCCATTCTCATGGATTTCAAGGCATTAACCATGCAATTCCACCAGGAAGGACAACATTATTAATTCCAAGGACTCACAAGAGGTTCTCCTAAGATCATCAGTTCCCATTGAATGGAAAAGCTTCTCAAGAAAGGTCATTCAGGTACTATATCCCAACTCCATTCCATTCAAGTAGTTGAGACACCCTATGTGCATCCTAACCTCTAATCTATCATCTCCAAACACCAAGCTGTTATTTCCACTCCTCAGGGAATTCCCCCTTCCCGCGGTGTTCATGATCATTACATTCCCCTTGTTCTCGATAGTATTCCTCCCAATGTTTTCCCTTATTGTCATCCAGTTGCCCAAAATAATGAAATTGAGAAAATTGTGCAGGAGTTTCTCCAGGTGGGTGTTATTCGCCCTAGTACCATCCCCTACTCTTCTCCTATGGTCATGGTACTCAAGAAAGAAGGTACTTTGCACATGTGTCCTAATTTTTGTGCCCTCAATAAACTCACCATCAAAGACAAGTTCCCCATTCCTATCATTAATGATCTCTTGGATGAATAGAGTGGTCATGCTTGGTACTTTACTAAACTTGATCTTCGTTCTGGCCACCACCATATACATATGAAAGAAGAAGACATTCCCAAGACTGCCTTTAGAATTCATGAGGGTCAGTATGAGTTCTTGGTCACGCCCTTTGGCCTGTGTAATGACCCTTCCACCTTTCAAAGTCTCATGAATCATGTCTTCTATCATTTTCTCTGTCATTTTCTCTTAATTTTCTTTGATGATATTATCATCCATAGTAAAATTTGGACATCCCATCTTGCCCATGTGGATCAAGTTCTACATCTACTCTCTCAACACCAACTTTTCCTCAAACAATCTAAATGTGCCTTTGGAGCCTCAGAAGTGGAGTACCCCGGTCATATTGCGGGCAAGGATTGTGTGTGGGTGGATCCTAAGAAAATTGAAGCTATGCAGGATTGGCCTTGCCCTAAAACTCTTAAGAGCTTGTGTGGCTTTCTAGGTTTAACAAGTTATTATCGCAAGTTTGTTAAGAATTATCGCAAAATTTCAACACCTCTTGATGCTCTCCTTAAAAAGAATGCCTTCACTTGGACTCCAGAAGCCAACCAATCCTTCTAGGACTTGAAAGACATTATGTGCATGACTTTGGTCCTATCCCTTCCCATCTTCACTAAGACTTTTGTCTTGGAATGTGATGCTTTCGGAAAAGGAATTAAGGCAATCCTCATGCAAGATGGTCGACCTTTGACCTTCACCAGCAAGCAACTTTCAAACAGACATTTGGGCAAATCCATCTATGAAAAGGAAATGTTGGTTATTCTACATGTTGTGGATCTTTGGCATCCTGATCTATTGGGGCAACACTTCCAGATTAAAACTGATCACCAGAGCCTCAAGTATTTTCTGGAACAAAGAATTTCATCCCCGAAGCAACAAAAATGGGTCACCAAGCTATTTGGCAATGATTATGAGAACATTTACAAGAAGGGAAAATAAAATGTGGTTGTTGATGCTCTTTCCAAAAAATATGAAGAAGAAGGGTCCCTCTTTTCTCTCTCCTTCATCGTACTTAATTGGCTCTAAGTTTCTTGTCATGAATGGTTTCAAGATCCCAAAATCTCTCACTCGATCCAACAATTGCAAGAAAAATCTCTAGCCTCTCCAAGGTGGTCTTGGCGCAATAACGAGCTTCGCTACAAAGGTCGTCTATATTTGAGAAAATAGTCACAACTTAATGTTGACGCTTAAAAACGCAACGATGAATGCTATGCTTGCAAACGATTGCCAAGCTTTATTATTTATCTATATTAATAATTAACTAGTAGGTGGGACCCCCTTGTTATACTCATGGGAATATGGTGGACAAGCAATGCTTATATTTTCCTGTCCATGTGATGGTAGCAACACGGTTCTCTACAGTTCATTTTGCTTATGGTCGTGTTATTAAATATTATAGTAATATTTGTTGGTTAGATGATTAAAACATGGGGCTAACTGGTTTGGATGATCCCTAATAAAAGATAATAAGGCTTCCCTTTTCGATAAAAGAATTATACTCAAGTTCAAATGTTGTGTATTGTCGTAACAAAGGTTGGGTACTCTTGACCCTTGCTATTATGGTCATGCGCATTATTTGAGTTTCATAGTGGGTTGTGTTCTTAGCATATTGTCTTATGAAGAAGGTTGATATTACCAAGGGATGGCGCACTTTGAAAAAATGATATGGCAAATGGATATTTGGTTGATTAATAGTGTAGTGTTATGGTGAGTGGGCTTGGCTCGTACTAAGAATTGAATGAAGTTGGAAGGGAGAAGCGATGTGCATTTATTGCAAGTCACTCAAACTCCCCTCGAGCCCATCAACCTAGTCATTCTTGCATTTTGTTTTGTCTCTAGTAGTTGATGTTGCTTTGCCTTGTTCAGTCATGGAGGAAGTATACAATCTTAGTTTTCTCCTTGCCCAGACTTTTCCAGGTATGGGTTTTCTTACTTTTCCATCCATGAGAGTACTCTGCCCTTTGAATCAAATTTTGGCTCTGGTTACTCGTGGTCTGTGTGATTCTCAAGTTGTTATGATGTTTTGAACTATGTATTTGTGGTTGCATCTTTTTTTTCTTATGGTGGTTGTTCTGGACTGTTGGCATTTAAAAAAGAAAATGGTCGCAGTGTCTTGCTGTGTGTAATCATTCGCATGAAATTGTTGAATTGAGATTACAGTGGAACCTGCTTGGTCAGGTCTCTGTGTTCGGGTCTAGCCTCTTTGTGGAAGTTGGTTATCATGGTCTACCTAAGCTCTGGGATTTGTGAATGCCCCACCTATATCTTGACATTACAGGTATCTGTGATTCAATATGCCCACGCTGTGTTCGGCTCTGTGGCTAGTGTACACATGTTATTTTTCGACCCTGTGGGTTTTAATGTGAATTGATGGAAGATTGAAGTAGTCTGTGTCTTGTCTTGGAAAAACCCTGAGTTGTTAGCTTGTCTTCTATGACCTCACCGTTCCTTGGTAAAAATTACATAGTATGAAGACATGATACCCAGAAGTTGATGAAATCACTATTCGTGTTTTTTGGTCAGGCACGGGTTTATACTTGGTCACTCACTATGCAGTGTTGTTAAAGGGATTGGCTTCATTTGTTTTTCTGTTGGAAGTTGCAATCTGTTGTTTTGGAGACCCACACAGTCGAGGGCAGTGTTGCATGTTATTATTCCTGTGGTAAATTTTGATAGGGCACCTACAGAATGAGTTATCGGTGCCATTCAAACACCAAACTCTCTGGTCGAACCACCTATTCTTACCTTCCACTTGTTGTCTTAAACCCTAAATATTACATTGATATCGTATTTACTCCAGTTCGATGGTTGATGGGAACATTGGGTGCTCAGTTACTTGGGCACAATTTTGTTGGGTACTTTGTTTGGTAATTCTAGGAGATCTGTGCCCACTTATTTATTTGAAGCTTGGGATCGAAGTATTGAATGTTATTTTGGTTCAATCATTATGTTGATTGTATAAAAGGGACACCTGTGTTCAAAATGTTTGAGGCCCGAATAAGAGTGATAATGTCCAGATTGATTGCAGTGGTTAAATATATGATGGGTATGAGTTGATTGTCAATATTGTGTGTGTCCTTGTTGGTTTTAAAGATTAAATATTGGAGTTAATGGTCATGGCTCAAAGGCTATTGTGGTTTCTTATGGCCATTACAATGTTGTTCGCTATGACTGTCATATAACAATAATGTGGATACCCTTGCTACCATGATTAAATAATTATGGGCATATAGATTATTGTGTAAAATAATTTTGAAACCAACAAGCCAATTTGTCAAAGAAAATATCAGTTTGGGTTATTATTTTGGAAAAGGAACATTGTTAAACTTTGAAGTTTTGGACATAGATTTGTTTTGGTTGCATTTAAGGTAGCATGTTATGATTTATTTTCAATTGAACATTATCCATATTGATCCCCTGTCATTCTATCATTTTTCGCTAATTACATTCGCCTCATAATCCCAATTTCACTAATTGCATCCACGTTCTGTGAAACAAATTTAAAAGGAAAAGTTTGTGTAAAAGCGATAAAGGGATAACATAGCAATGGTTGGTGACCGATATTTTGATATTTTATTACACAGTAAATTGTTTGATTAATTGTTGAACAGTATTTGTGTATTAATCCCCTATCATTATACCACTTTTCGCTAATTACACTCCCTCCATATTCCCATGAACCCCTATCACCCCCTCTTCACTTGGCAATTAATGAATGGTTTGTTATGGATGGATTTGCATGTATCTCATGTCAATTTTTGAGCCAATTTTTTATTCATGTAAGTAGAGTGTCATGTATGGTTTATTAAGAGCTTCATTACTGACGAACTGCTGCTACAGGATGAGCTTTTTCAGTAGGGGCAACAATGGCTGAAATTATAGAGACAGGGGAAATTGGAACTGAGGCCATAGGAGGCCTATATTTTCTATCCATTTTGACGTTGATCCTCAAGAATTGAATCAGTTGTTCCAAGCTAGGTTCTTTAATTGGATTGGCCATGGAATTGTGCACCTTCGACTAGAAAGACCCCCTTTCCAGCCTCCTCAAAACATCCCTGGCATTCTCGTTCCTCCACGTGTGTCTTTGTAGTCGGAAGTCCCCAAAAATGATGGATGGCAAGAGATCGTCAACTTGCCTGTCTCTTGCCATCATGGTTGGTTCACTGCGTCATTGCCTTTGCCACCACCTGTTTCTCCCAATGTTCATATTTCCCATGTTTTTTCGCCAGTTCAATCTTCACATGCTAGTAAGAGACTAAAAATTGATATTCCCCAACCTGTGCAAGACAAAGGAAAAGTAGATGCCTACCCTTCTTCTTCCTCCGATGAATCCTAAAAATATGTCTTCCTGCATGCATTTGAAGGATGATTTTTCCCATGTGATCGAAGAGATACAACCCCAAGGGTCTAATCAACCACGGGCTACTTCCGAGAAGTCAAAGGGAAATAATAGTGAAAAAAGAAAAATTGCCTCACAAAGTGGTAAATATGGTTTTTAGATTATGTTTTTATGATTTTAGTTGATGAA
>JASDQU010101931.1:121854-161641 GCA_032191745.1 Picea mariana
CAACTCAATACTACAATGCAATGCACAATTTCCTTTCAGATGTCAATGCAAACAATCATCTATCAAAGGACAATCTCTATGTGTCTTTTTCAAATACTTCAATAAACTCTAAAATTTGATTTTTCAATGTTTTCTAAAAGACAAAAACAATGTTTTTTGAAAGAAAAGATTATTGTTCACTTTCCAAAAAGAATTCTCACTATATCAATGAGAAAGCATAAAACCAAATCATAAGCAATAACAACCCAATCAACTCTTTCAATGAAAGTAAAAACAAAGAGCAAACCAATGAGTCTTCTCGATGTAAATGAAAACGTTCTTTCAAACCAACAAGCAAATGAGAAACACCAAACACTTAACTCTCTACCAATCACTGGTTCTCAGCCAATCAGACACACTCAACTCCAAAAGTCAGAGAGAATGAAAATGCCAATAAGAGCCAAGAAACGAAAGTCAAGCTACAAAGGGMAAGAAAAACCTTGAAACCCTAAATCTGTTCAAGCAAGCAAACTAAAGCAAGAGATATATAAATCAATGATCCAATAAGCCCAAAAGAGGTAATTCAACTGATCTGAGCAGTTGAAAAGATCAAAACTCAATTTCAAAATTTTTAAAAATCTTGCTCGCAGGCAAGCAGTGTTACACAGTGCGAGAAGATAAGATTCTCGCAGGCAACCTTGTAGCAAGGTGCGAGGTGTTCACACTGGACCCTATGTACAGGGTGCGAACCTGACTAGTTCTCGCAAGCTGCAGTTAAACACAATGCGAGAACTCCTGAAGATGACAAAAAAATTTGAAAATGAAGTAAAATTCAAACAGGCTTCTGAACCCAGTAAGTCTATCAGGATATCCTGAAGACTCAGAGACTGACAAGACAGGAAAAAAATGAAACTAGAGAAAATGGCCACAGAAAAACTCAAAAAACCATAAAGAAAAAGGGAATGTTCCCCAGTGGAGTCGCCAATTTTGTTTCAGGATTAATCTGTAAGTGTGGACACAAACCGATCTCCCTAGATCCACCTGGATCTAAAACAAAACGAGACAGAATGATACTCTTTCCCTAGATTTTTAACTATTGAATGAACTAGGAGGCAAGAATCATGAACATACCGTATGATCGCTTCCTTGGGTCTTTGTTGTACCAATTTCACTCCAATGCTTTTGTGCAGTCCAGACCAAGACATCTCAAACCAATCGAAGTGAAAACAACTCAATATATTCAACAGTTAATCTATACATATGATCAAGGAGTTATGTAATAAAGTGGAATCAACTTTATGGGAAAGGGACACATTACTGTATTAAATTGATAGAAAGCAAAACTTACAACCTGAGCCTTGATGTTGCAAGCCTCCTTTTGATGGCTCCTAGCTCTGACACACACACTTGCTCGTGCATGAAGAAAATCAACCACTTTTGATAACCTTGCTGGTGTCTCTAGCTGTTGTAGCATCAGTCCTTCATACAATCTTCCACTAATTCTCCAATCAATCTCTTGCTAGTTTGCTTCTAACCTTTTCCATAAGTATTCCCCTCAATATATAGGAGAGAATAGATTTGTTACTTGGATAGGAATGATCCCAATATATCAGGAAAACCAGTACTTAGATAACCATTCGAATGTCAACTCATCCTTCTAGAATATTCCCTTCTAGAAGGTTCGAGAATTTATCTTTTTCCTTCTTTTAGAAGATGTTCGCACCCTGATAGTTAGGTACACTGCGGACCTCTCGCACCCCAGCTTAATACAGCCTGCGAGAATCATGCATTCTCGCAGGCAAATATATAGGTAGCCTGCGAACCTCCCTTAAAAATTTGATTTCTGGGAGCAGACAAAGGTAACTTTTCTCAGGAAAGTGTTTTAGTGAAGAGCCTGATTTTTCCATCATCATTACATCATCATGATGACCAAAATTGTGGATAACACCAAGAGCTTTTGTCATAAGAGCAACAATAGATAGAAATTGAATAATCACCCTTCCTATAATTTATAGGACCCTAACATAGGCTCCAATGGGGGATGGCAGCTCTTTTAAGAGGTGTCAATAACCACAGATCTCTAAATATGCATACTAGTGCCTTATCTACTGGGTTGATCCCAAAACTTTATTCTGCAACCTGTACCTATTATGATCCTTCAACTGAAACTAAATCAAACTAAAGACTGAAAACTAAAACTAGAACTAGAAATAATGCTTGAAACAAAAATGCTCAGGGCACTGAGCTTATTTGCACACTGCTACCTACCCTGCACTGTTGAAAATCATGTTGAATCAAATAATACAAAAATGCCAATGAAGCCAGTCAAGTAGTTGTTGAAACGAGTGGATTGCTTGATTGTTTGTTAGCACAATCAAAAGGACAATTTGACCTTCTGTCCACAAAATCAAAGCTGTAAAGTGTAATGGAAACTTCTTAAAACATGATCGATCATTTAAGCTAAAAAAATCCTCCATGTAGTCTACTACAGGATCAATAAATGCATGATTAATTACTTTGTCTTCCAAGCCTTTAATGACCAGTTGATCATGGATGATTTCATCATCAGTTGTATCCTCAAGGTTAAATCTTGATTCTAACTCTATAGTTTCAGTTTTGCACTTGAAAGCATAATCCTCATCAGTTTGCAAATCAAAAGGTATTACAATTTATTCTTGTTTTGCGGGAGAAAGATGTTCCAAGAATTGTTTAGGATCTTGGAAATTATATGACTGAATCTAAGAATCCAAAAATCCAATATCCTTCTCAATATTTCAACAACTAACTCAAGAAAAAAAAATTTACCCTTAGGAGAAAATTTTCTTGATTTCAAACAATGAAACACGAATGTTGAAAAACTTTCATCAGTTGGAAACTCTGCTAAATTATCCCTGAATCCCTTTCAAACTTCACAAGATAGACGATTTGTCACATACCCATTCATCTTGTTTTGCAAGAAATATGATCAACATGTATTGGAGTTGCCATGAATGATCTAAAATTTGGATTATTTGACAGTGGAGTCACCTTGAAAACTTTGAAGCTCTGGATACTTTGAACATGGAGTCGCCAGGTGAAATAGTCAGCCTTTTTCTGTGTTTCACTATTGTTCACCACCAGCACTCAAATCTGAAACTTGATAATCTTTTCTAGAGAAAATGAAACTTTTTGTCCCCAGTATGGTTGTTAAAATGTTAGCACTCTGTAATTTCTAAGGCTGAGAAAGAAATGGACAGAGATAACTATTTCAACCAGCTTTAGGTTGAATTCTGACCCTTCAACCAGAGAGGGCTCTCTCACACAAAAATACTCAAAAGATTTGACAATTATCTCACAGAGGATGGGTTTTGTATGGTTTTAAAAAGGCTGGTAGGACAAGCATGAGAGAAAATACCATTGGGAAATGGAGTCAAGTGTTGAAGATTAATGATAGTGAGTCAATAACAGATGGGTACGCTCTGAAAACAAAGGCAAAGTATGAACTATTTTTCAGTAAATAATGTTTAGATGACAGCAGAAAAGAGAACAAAGACCATCATAGTGAGAGCAATTAAGAATTCTCAATGTAACTTTAGAAGGGAAACAAATAAGATATAGATCACCTTGGACGGAGCACCGAATACAGATGAATTCTGAACCAGCAATCCTTTAAATAAAATAAGTATTTATTGCATGAATGGAGCATCAAAGATGAATTCCAAACACATGATTTCAGTCAAATACTAGAAGAAATAAACATTAATGGAAATCTGAATTACAGAGAACGGCATGCTTAGAACATCACTGTGATGAATCTTTGTTTGATGAGAGTATCGATTTGTATTAATTCAAAAAAAATGTTCAGGAAAATGATACAGTCCAAATAGCCATATTTGGCAGTAAGTCCCCACCCTAATACTTCAAATACTTAAGTATATATAGACTTATTACAAATGATCTTGATATAATTGATCAAGATTTATTTTTGGAAGATCTAAAACTAATTATTACAAAAATAGAAAACCAAAAGAATTTTTGCCATAGAATCTGGAATTTTCTATTTGATGGAGGTTATTGATGATTGACGTTTGATCTTCAGCTTCTAATTTTCTTCATGCCACTGACATCTGGAATGAGTTTGAAACTATCTCCATGAAAATTGTTTATTGTCCTCTCATTTTTTCCATCTGTCCCTTTGGATTACTCACCTCCCAAAATTCTGAAAAAATAGGGTCCAAGGAAGTATTCAATTATCCCACTCTAAGATAGTTTTGTAAAATATGGGAGAGGTTTTTGTATATCAGCTTGTTTTGAGAAAAAACCTCTCTCGGTTTTTTTAAATTCATCTTCATATGTCTGGGGTCTGAGTTTAAAATAGATGTCTCAAACAAGAAAATCCTTAATCCTGAAAAATAGGGCTCAAAGATGATTTAGATTCTCCCAATCCGTAAGAGATACGATAAATCTAGCAGAGGATATTTTTATTTGTCCCGTTCTGAGAAAAACCTCTTTTGGTTTCTCAAAATACCTCATTTTTTCCTATAAATCGCCTCAGAAAAAGACTGGTCGAGATGGGTTAAAAATGGTTTTTTAATTGGGGAAAGTGGTTTTCGGAGGGGGGGGGAGTGGTATTTCGGGGGGGTAGAGAGGTAAGTGATTTTATGGGGGATCCTAAATTCTGTGGGAATGACAAGTGGAAGTCCACTTTTCGGACCCCCCCCCCTCTCGTTAAAGTTTTGATGGCAGGGGGGTCCGAAATAATAGTTTAATCGTTGATTTGATTTGTTTTGTTGGGTTGGGATGTGTGAGCATATAAAGTACGGGAGGGGAGTTTATAAACTTAGGATATGTTTTAATATTCTTTTTTTTTCTTTTTTTATAATTGCTTTATTCGTTTGTTTTTTAATTTAATTATTTAATTTTGTTTTCATTGTTTTTATTTTAATTTTTTATTTGTTTTAATAATTATTATTTTATTTTGTTTCTATTTTTTATAAAGTTGGTTTATTAATTATGTTTCTAATTTTATTTTGATTATTTTTAATTTTTATAATGTTTTAATAATTATCAATTACTTATTCTAAATTAATTAATTATTTATTAAGTATTTTAATTTATTATTAAAACTATTACTTATTACCCTAACCTAATTTACTTATTATTAATCTTTAATAATATTAACCTAACGAATTAATATGTATTATTAATAATCCTAGGTTATCTAACTTTGTTTTATTCAGGGAAGATTGGTGGGAGAATGATGAGGTGAATGGGATGAACGGACAGGGGAGTGAGTGGCGCAGCAGTGAATGAAGGATTGGGAAAAATGGATGGAGGGGCAAAGTCATCCGAGGAAACCAGACAAGCCATGAGCTTTTGTCATGAGAGCAACAAGAGATAGAAACTGAATAATCAGACTTCCTATCATTTATAGGACCCTAACATTATACAAAATTTTGTCACGGTAAGTGATACTACCTATTCTCTGACATCTAAAGCATAGAACTTTGGAAGAAAAATGAGAGAAATTCTTCTTGGGAAGTATCAACTCTAAAAAATCCCTAAATTACATAGTTGTCACTTGTTGGTTTCTAGCAAGGTGTGACAACTTCACTTGTCGCATGTTGCATCACTGGAAGGTGCGACAATGTCGCTTTTTGCTGAGGTTTAAGGGTGTGACAACCTTTGTACATGGATTTATGAAGAAATTCTCGAAGCTTCTAGAAGAGAAGTTTCGATGATGAGGTGTTTTCCGATTGGTTTGGATCTCACCCGTCTCTCCTGATTTAGTGAGATCCTAACCTCCTCATAGCTTCCTCTCCAATCTATAAATGGAGGCATCTTCTAAAGGGAAAGGCTAATAATAAGGATGTGTAATTAATTAATGGTAAATTGAGAATAGCTCCTGGTTTGTAATTGAGAGTTTGTGAACTTCATTTTGGTCCTAAGATATTTTGGGCTAAAGTGTTCAAGATATGGTGATGGAATTCATGGAGGTTGCATGGGTATTGAAGCATTGAACTACTAGAAGGAGTTTGTCAACACCAAGGCTTGGTTGTAAGTTGCTTCTTAATTTATTAATGCAATTATATTTTCCCTTTTCTATAAAGCTTATATATCATCTTTATTGTATTTTTCCTTGGCCATCTACATAGATTTATCAAAATATGTGTTGTGTTGTTGCTTTCACTCATTCTGTTTGATTCCTACACAGATCTGTAGCAAAAGACTTTGGGATCAAATTTGAAGCTTTAATTAATGAAAGAAAAATTTTGATAAAAAGGTACGATCTACTTATCTACTCGTATTTCGATTCTAAAATCTAAGGAAAGGAATTTACACCGTTGTGTTTTGTTCTAGTTTCGAGTTCCCAGACTAGGGAGATTTGTTTATGGTCGCATTTACGAATTTATCCACAACAAAAATGGCGACAATACTGGGGAGCGATCTTATAGATTTATTCTCCTAGTTTGTTTCATGTGTCA
This sequence comes from Picea mariana, assembly GCA_032191745.1. Classification (NCBI taxonomy): domain Eukaryota; kingdom Viridiplantae; phylum Streptophyta; class Pinopsida; order Pinales; family Pinaceae; genus Picea; species Picea mariana. The sequence goes on from JASDQU010101931.1 coordinate 128,298, forward strand.
TGTTTGAGTCTTTCTGAGTCATCACCTGGCCTTGTAAGATTAGTTAATCTAAAATTCCACTGAAGAGTCTAAGCAAATTTTTATTTTTTCTGAGCTTTAATTTCTTGTTGCACCTTTGTTTAAGGTACAGAGCGACAGTATCACACTATGATATTCCTTTGGCTCGTGAAAACTAGACTTGTCGCATTGTCTGTCAAAGCAGCCATGAATCATGTATTCTGCAATTTCTTTGACTCGTATATTAAGCACATATTGCATTCAAAGAGTAATTTTCATTTTTTGCTTTCAGATTTGTAGTTGGTTATTTGCTTGAAATATCTTGCTCCATTCTATAGATAGCTTTCATCGAAAGAAAAGTTTGCATTGCATTCATATTTTCTCTGCAATCTTCTTGGAGTTAAGTGTCACACCTCATCATTGAGTTACAACCTTAAAACAGAACTTAATTAAAAAATTTAGTAACATTATGTGGGTAGGTAGAGACGTGTTCCAACATCTTTAAATGTAGGAGTTGTTGTTATTTGCCAGCGCTACAATCTGAGGACTGTGTGGTTCTCCCATGTACCTTCGAGTATATTGGGAGGCCCCTTTCGATCAGTTGTGCATTACATAGCACTACTATGTATTTGAGCTCCCATGTACCTTGATTATATCGGAAGACCCTTATATGACCTGAAATTGAGCATCCTTTCGACCATCTTGTTGTCGCAATACACCGAGAATAGCACTCGGAGAGATTATTATGCATGTATTTCTAGGTATTCGGGTAATATGGCCAAGGGTATGGTTTATCCTCCTTGGTTGGTGCTCTGAAATATTGGGCTGAGTATTATTGTTGGACCCTACAATATATCGTGAGTTATGACAACTTGACAATATTGTGAGATTCCTCCTATTAACCCCACCTATTCACATGACTGCTTGTTGCCTTTAGACTTTGATAGTGTGTGCTCTTTTTTTTACTGGACTCTATAGCGTCAATTCAAGGAACTCACAACAAAGGAACCCCTTTTCCCAGGGAACCTTTTGTTTTTCCTTCTATCAGAAATGTTGGTCCTCCTTACATTCCTACTTTGAGTTTACCGGGACTCACCATAGGGTTACCCATGTGGTTGTTTTCCACTCCAGTTTTCCAAATGTGCTTATTGTTTCGAATGCACCTAGTGTTTTGAATGCACACCCTCCCTCTCATAAATGTCCTCAAGAATGTTCACCTCATGTTGATCCTTTATCTTCTTCACATGTTGCATCTTCTTCTTTTTCTTCTTCTTTTCCTAGTGAAATCCTCAATGCTAGTAACTAGGAGGTTAAGAAGACGAAGAAAAAGAAGAACAAGAAAAAAAATCAGCAAAAGGTCAAGCAACCAGTTACTGATGATCAAGATGGAAACATCAAGAAGCCTATCATTAAGACTAACAAACCCAAATTCCTTTGCAGGATTTGCAAGGGTGATCACCTTCTCAAGGATTTCCCTGGTATTCACAAGGTCGTAGAAGTGTGGTCTTAGATTTCTTCTCAATCCGCATTATCAGCCACTGCAGGTCATGTTGGTGACAACCCATCGACTCGTAATCAGGTTGGAGTAAAGATGAGTAAAGTCAAATTTCCTTGCTTGTTATGTAAGGAGATGCACCGCACCTACCTTTTTCCTCATATGGATGAAGCTTCATATTTGTTGAAAAATATTTTTGATGACCAACAACAATTTCCAACCGGTTACCATACACTCTCTCCCAACCTTCCCTTAGTTGATAAACTAGTCAATCTGGTTCCATCCTCGGTTGGTCTGGTTGATCAAATGGTCAATTTGGTTTCATCCTTATTTGATCCATTTGATAAAGTGATCAATCTGATTATGTCATCAGTCGATCCCACTCTTCCATTGAAGAGTGAAACCCAAGTGATCGATTTTCTCCCATCATCGGTCGATCCCGCTCTTCCATTGAAGAATGAAACCCAAGTGTTCGATCCAGTCTCTGGTTCAATCGATCCCACTCATACTTCAAAGAGTGAAGATGCAGCTCAAGTATTTCTTGTTACTGTGGATTCCTCTAGACAAGGGGGCATTCCACCCTTTCCAATGACACCCCCTCCAAGCAATGTGATTACCATTGATTGGAATTCTCTAACAGAACCTCATCCTCCTTCTTACACGCCTTTATGAATCATTGTTCAAGTTTGTGGTAGGAATATTCCTAACACTATAATAGACAAGGGAGCTTATGTTAGCATCCTATCCTCGAATGCTTGGCAATATCTTAGTTCACCTCAGCTTGCGTCGGTGACTCAGAATCTGTTGGATTTTAACATAAGGGTTAGTCAACCTTTAGGGATCCTTCCTCAGTTTCCTGTTACTTTGGGGGTGGGGGGGGTGGAATGGTCGAATTGATGTTTTGGTAGTCCATGACCCCTTGGACTTTAATTTTATCTTCGGTCGAGACTATGTTTATGCTATGAAGGCTCATGTGTCCACTGTATTTCAAGTGATATATTTCCCTCGCAATGGAAACACAATGACCATAGATGGATAACCATCCGACTTCCCTGAATGGTCCTTACATTTCAGCGTCATCCACCCCTCCGCAGGTCAATTATGTGGCAACTTGTCCCATGCATTCAACTTCGAATGAGAAGGAATATCTCCCTTCTCCTGATATAGATCTAATAGTTGACATGGTGATCTCTTCCATAGTGATATTAAAACCTGATCTCCCTACCCCTATCGAGGCCCTCGACATGTATTCCTTCCAGAGTGTTGTTCTTTCATCCATTGAAGATCTCTTGGAATCCATGATGGAGGTTTGTCCCTTGACATGTATTCCTTACAGAGCATTATCCTCTTGGAAGCCATGATCAAGATGATAACAATGAGCATGGTTCCTATTTTTTTGTCAAGCTCATTAAAAAATGAAACAGAGATCTGGGGATCCAACCCAGCAAAGAGCATAGTTTATTTCGATTTCAAGATCGTTAAAAAATGAACTCGATTGTTAAGCATAGTTAGTTTCCTACGGCAAGCTCGTTAAAAAATGAAACAGACACCTCTCCCATTGAGTCGAGTCTTCTATTAAGACTCGTAGTTGAACCTTCATTCCATCCACCTCAGTTAGTTGATGTTTTTTCTTACTCCCTCTCTGGTGAACATTTTTCCTATTAGTAACTGAGAGTCTTTTGGGTATATAAATTGGCGATAGAAGAAGAGTCGATGGATGAAACGAATCTTGGGGGGGCTTGTCTCCAGCCTTTGGTTATCATGCTGGAGTTAAGTCGCTAGCTTCTCAAGATGGGGGGAAAGTACCAACTATCCATGGGTCCCATTCGAAACCTTTGGAAATTACTTTGGGAACTCTTTGGAGTCACCTTTAAGCTCTTTTCAGACTCCCTAAACATGAAAAGATTGTCGAGTGAACTTGCTTACTTCACACTCGTAAAACGGCTTGTAGCACCATGCTTGTTTTTTGAAGGAGCGTCTATTCGGAGTAAGTTTACCTCTTTTTTGGGGCAGTTAGATTAACTACAAAAAAGGTATGCTCTAGGAATACATAAGTATTCACTAGAACAGTTCTCCCTTGAATTTTTTTATACTTTTTCGGGCTTGGGAGACTAAATTTACGAAAAAATACCTCATTGGAGTTTTCTTTAAGTGTTTTTCAGACTCTCTAAATATGAAAAATCATTGAGTTTCCTTCCTTTGGACTTGTAAAACCTACATTGGAAGACCCATATGGGTCCAAACCACTCCTTCCTAGGGTTCCTTAAAAATACTCTGAGGGACTTGTCCAAAGGACGAGCTTATACAATGAGTATTTTGTTATTCTCCTCAAGCTCATTAAAAAATAAAGAGGTACTCGTCAAGCATGGTGGGGGGGAAATTGGGAAATGAATATGTAATTGAATCTTTATTAATGGAAGCAGTTGCTCTCGAACATGACATCTTTTACCTTTTGCGTCAAAGTTGGGAAATCCACTTATCTCTTGTCGATCATGCCATTTTTGAAAACTTTTTCCTTGTGATCTTCTATTTTGAGTCAGTACTTCCAAGACCTATGTTATGTCAATGTTTGAGAGAAGTTCAATCAAGAATCCTTCTATTATGTCAGCCAAATTCTGCAGTCCTTTAAGCCTCCTACTTCATTGGCCATCCCTGAGTCAGTCCTGAAATTACTCTGTGTTTTACTATAAATCTTGTACCTGTTTCATGTCGTTGATGGGGGATACATCAAGGCCCTCTTGCGACAATTCATTTCCTATCGACGCAAAATCATTATCTAGGAGGATGATTTAGAAGCTACTTAGTACCTTAGAAATTGCATGCCTCAATGGTAGGTCTCCTCGCCTTTGACGGTGAGTTTACATCATTGACCTCTGATCAAAAGATTATGTCGAATGTTTGACTCCATCTCATTAATTCACATTCGAAGGGTTGTACTAGAATACCTTGGGGGTCATTAACATTAATGGTGATTTCTCTCTGATCCGGGATCTTTTCATCATGATTTATAAAGAATTGTATTAAATGAGCATAAATTAATGTGCACCATAAAGAAGGGAAAACTTATCAATGAAGAGACATAAGAATCAGATATGAACACAAAAATTGATAACAGAGTTCGTCCCTGGTGGACTACGTCTCCGAGTCCTTCTCTCAAATGGGTAGGCTCTTTTATTAACTCAGCAAAAGAATTTGGCAAATACATGAATATACCTCATTATGAAATCAAGATGCAGAAATAATGCTCAAATCATAAAACAAACATCACCATTGGATTTGTGGCATCAAATTACCCAAAAATGACTATCTCCACGCTCCGATCCGACTCTGGCACTCCCATGCCCAAGAGAAATCTTGTCTCGATTTCTATGCCCTCTGCACCTGCAATTATGACAGCATCTACCTCGAAATCCATGTCGGATAGTAAAGTACGGTCACAGGCATTTTTCCCCTGACTCTGGATGAAAACGCATTCTTAAATATTAAATGTGGCGGATGTACCAAGGCACACCCCTTGGCACGTTGGTTAGAGCGGAGTTTTAAAGGCTTTGTTATGGGCGGAGGTTCCGGGGTCAAACCCGCCAAACTATGTTTTTGGTAGTGATTACATATATTTTTATCCATGGTTTAAACCTCCGCTATGTTTAATGGTCTGTTAGTAAATTTGCTAACGAATGTGTATATTTGGCGTGGTCCTCCAGATTTGACGGACCCGCCAATTCTCTTTTTTTTTAAAACAAAAATCATTCACGGGATAACATTGGGCATTCTCGGGATGCCACGTGCCGCCCCATGATTGGGACACATGGAACTTTTTGATTCACCTACTCGTATGTTGATGTGGCTTTCTCTTTCACCGTCGTACTGACACGTGGTGCTCCCTGGGTGGTGCCACGTGGCATCTCCTGGGGGTGCCACATGGCACTTTCCTATTGCTTCGTATGGACCCCTGAAAATTCCACTGGTAGGTGACACATGGTATCCTGTGGTGATGCCATGTGGCATGTTGAATTCATAATCCATATGATGACATCCCCTACCATGGCAGCTGCTAACGTCATGCATATGTCAGCAGTACAGACGATGATGTGTCCCATGTTGACTGGTCCTGGTTGATCACATCTTTGACCGCAAATATTTTTCAAACTGTAACTCTGTTTGACGAGTCATTTGTGCCATTATAAATCTTGCGATGCGCTCTTTGCGATCATGCCATTTTCACTGATTTTTGGGAACTTTTAATTTTTTCCCTTTCTCTATCTACTGAAGCCATTCAAAGCGTTCTGAGTTGCTTCTATGAGTTATGAGTTATTCTTAGCCTTCTCTAGATCCTTTTTGGATCACACCTTCCCACTGAGATTTTTTTGTACCACCAAAATATTTCATCAATCAACTGGTAAGTGAGGGAAGAGTTTCCTCACTTTGTCCTTCTTGATCCACTTTGCTTTGCTTGGATGGGTGCCCTTTAAGCCTACTCAAAGATAATCAACATCAACCCTACGTAAAGTCCTCATCCTCCTGTCCAAGATGATATCTTCTTGTAGCTCATCCAAGTACTCAGGTGAAAACTCATCAACTGATGGAATTTAAACTTCCTCATCTTGATCCATGATCGTGGGAGGCTCGAAAAGTTTCAAGTTCTCAACATTCACAACTAAGTAAATCTGCATATAGGGCAGAAGATCCAGACGAAAATCATTGGTACCACTTTTCTCTAAGATAGTGACGGGTCCATAACGAATGGGCTTGAGTTTCTTGCCTTCACCCTTCAATCTCTCCTTACTGATGTGAAGCCATACCCGATCTCCAACCTAGAACTGATGATCAACCCTGTGCTTGTCATGCCGAGATTTATAATGTGCTTGAATCTTCTCCAACTATTCCCTGACTACCTGGTGTATCTGTTGAATCCTCTGGATGAACTTGCGAGCTCTGTCCTTCGATCGATCTTCATTTACATCGATATCTCTCTCGTACATAAAGTCCAAAGGAACCTTTGGTAGGTACCCAAAACATGTCTCAAAAGGTGAACTTTGAGTGGATGAATGTAAAGGTCAGTTGTACGCATGTTGTACATAGGGTATCTGTTCATCCCATACCTTGGGACGCTTGTTGCAGTAGCCTCGAAGCAATAGTACCATTGTTTGGTTTACCACCTATGTATGTATGTCGGTTTGTGGATGGAAAGCAATGCTCCTCTTCAATTTGGTGCCCATCATCATCCACAAGCTAGTCCAAAAGTCTCCAAGGAATTGAGTATCATGATCCGAGACGATAGATGTGGGTAATCCAAAGTGACCCCAAACATGCTGAAAAAAGAGATTAGTAGTCTGCTCAGCAGTGATCTGCTTTTTACAAGGCATCAAGATACACATTTTGTTGAACCTATCTACTACAACATACAAATAATCATGACCCCCTTTGGTCATGGGTAAACCCCCTACAAAATCCATGTATATACTTTCCCATGGATGGGATGGAATAGGAAGTGGTGAGTATAGCCCCAATTTTCTATTAGTGGGCTTACAAGTAGAACACATCACACACCCCTTTACATATTTAGTTACAATTTATTTCATTTGAGGCTAGTAACAAAACCTTTATAAATGAGTTATAGTTTTTCCTACTCTGAAATGCCCAGACACAAGATAAGTATGAGCTTCTCGTATTACATGGACTCGTTCACTCGTAGGAATACATAGCTTTCCAAGATGGTAAAGTAACTTTCTCTGCAGACAATAGTTCTCTACCTGTGCACCAAGGGTTAGATTTGTATATACTTCTTTAAAATCTTCATCGATGGCATATTGTTCTATATAGCTATCATGAGATAAAGAATCATTCTTCAAAATAATAGAAGCAGCAATAGGAGGTCTAGAAAGCATATCAGCTACCTTGTCACGTGTATCCTTCTTATAATTGATTACCATGTGAAATTGTTGTATAAAACCCATCCACCTGTAGTGCCGAGATTGTTTCAATTTGGTTTGTGCTTGAAGATACTGTAAGGGTTGGTGATCTATATATATAATGGTTTTCTTCCCTAACAAGTAGTGCTTCCATTTCTTTACACTCTAGACTACTGCATACAACTCTTTATCATATGAAGGATAGTTAACAACAACTTGGTTTAAAGTTTCAGAGTGGTAACAGATAGGCTTACGATATTGCATTAGTATTTCACCCATGGCGTATCTCCTGACATCTGTCTCGATTTCAAAATGTTGTTGAATATTTGGCAATGCTAATACTGGTGTGGTATTGATATTCCCTTTCAAAGTGTCGAAAGAATTTTGTTTCTTTCCTTCCCACTGAAAAGTGTTCTTCACACTAGTTAAGGCATGCAGAGGAGCTGCTATGAAGGAGAAATTGGGAATGAATCTCCTCCAATACTGGACTGCACCTAAGAATCCTCAAACTTCGGTTACACTTTTTGGCTTAGGACAATTTACAATTACATCAATTTCGGAAGGGTCAATTTTCAATTGTCCTCCTCCTACAATATGACCTAAGTATACAAGTGCAATCTTGCCAAATTCACATTTAGACAATTTACATACAGCTTTTCCCTTTGCAAAGTATCCAATACTTGCTTTACATGCCTCACATGCTCATCCCATGTCCCACTAAAAACAAGAATTTCATCTAAATATACAATCACAAATTCATCTATGAAAGGCCTAAATGCATCGTTCATCACACGCATGAAAGTTTTCAGAGCATTACAAAGCCCAAATGGAATAACCAACCACTCAAACAATCCATGTTTGGTTTTAAAGGTATTTTTCCATGCATCTTGTTCTGCGACTCTGATTTGATGATATCCACTGTGCAAATCCAACTTAGTGAAATAGACAGCATTCTTCAATTGATCAAGTAAATCATCTATGCGAGGAAGAGGGTATCGATTTTTCACCGTGATTTTATTTAAGGCCCTGTAATCAACACACATTTTCCATGTTCCATCCTTCTTTGGCACCATCACGATCATAGAACCACAAGGAGATGAACTGGGCCTGATGACCCCTTGATCCAATAAGCCCTATACCTTCTTCTTGATCTCTATCATCTCCCCAACTGACATCATGTACATGCCCACATTAGGCAAAGGAGAATCTTGTTGAAGATGTATCTCATGTTGGATTTCCCTCTTAGGAGGTAATCCATTTGGTTCCTGAAAAATATCATCACTTAGAAACAATATCAATTAATTCATTTTTATGAGATGGATCACACCCTTGGAAAGCGTCGAATGTCCTGACATCTTTCTCTCTAACGACCATGAGTACATCTCTCTTATTAGTGTTTATGAGTCTTTTCATTTGTCCTGCACTAACAAGTGTGGTATTTACACTCATTCTATGAGCTCTAAAAATATATTCCACTTCCCCCTTAGTAAGATGGTATTTGTTCTCATGCCGAAAGAAGACTTCTTTTCTATCATAAAGATAAGGACTTCCCAACACTATGCCACATATATCAAGTGGTGCAACATCCAAATCAACTTCATCAATCAATTTTGAAGCAATAGAAAATATTATCCTACATTGTTTGGTGACATTAAGTTTTTATTTGTTGCATACAAAACCAGGAGGATAAGGTTTTGGATGTGGTTTTGTTTCAAGATCCATTTTCTTGAAAAGTGCTTCAGATATTAAGTTTACTTGGGAACCCGGATCAAATAATGTATCTATATTAGTATGTTTAGATACAACTCTTATGTGAAATAACTCATTCCTCTTTCGTTCATCAACATGAAATTCATCATTGGAACTAGAACTAGCATGAAGAGAATCTTTACCTTGTACTCCAACCGCTGCGATCTTTCCTTCATCTCCTGAATCGGAACCAACATCTTGTTGTACCGTGGCAACGGTCTTTTTCTTCCCCTTTCCACCAAACTGTTTCAGTTTCTTTTATGGATGCAATTTCCAAAAGTGTTCTTCATCGTGACTGCTCTTCTTGCAATGAGTGCAAGATGGTTTTCCTCCTTCTCTCATCACTATAGCGATCTTCTTGTCCTTCCTTTTAAACTTCTTAAAAGCCTTCTGTGGGAAATTCAAAGGTTTCTTTGTGGGATCTTATTGAACATGTTTCCCCATGTTCTCTAGATGAGTGGCTTGCACACAAACTTCGTCAAGACTAGTGGGGTTAAACAAGAGAAAAGTATGTTGAATATAACTGTTAAGTGCGCCAATATACTTCATTAAAGTCTCATAAGAATCTAAAGGAATGTTCAATGCAAGAGCTTTCTTCCTAAATTCTTTTGTGAAACTTTGTACACTTTGTCCTTTACTTTGCCTTAAGGTTTGTCATTCCATCATTGCTTTATGTAAATACCCTAATGGATAAAATTGCTTCCTGGTCATTGATTTAAAATCTGACCATGAGGAAAGAAGCTTACCACACTTACTTTCATCATGAAGTTTGCTCTCCCACCATACGAGAGCGGTGCCTTCCAACCAAAGAGAATCCAGTTGCACTTTAACTTCCTCTTCATCAATATGTTGGACTCGACAATACACTTCAACCTGTCGGATCCAATTATCTAGCTTTTCAGGATTAGCATCTCCATTAAACATAGGTAAAGAAAATTTTACATCAAGCTTTAATAATGGTTTCTTAAAAGAGGCTTTATGGATAGAATGATGAGAATGCTCAGAGGAAGAAGAATTAGAACTCGAAGGTGAAGATGGAGGCTCAGGAGGATCTGCTCCAACCCCTTGGTTTACCGAAGCATCATCATTTTCATGTGCTTCCTTTTTCTTCCCTTTCTTCTTCATCCTCTTCTTGTAATCTCCATACATTCACTCGACCATTTCTGACATGCGATAAAATACCATGTGAAAGTTTTTCTCCTGTTCATCACTCTTGTCCTCTTCTGCCATTTTCCTCCTTATGGATACACGGCCAACTTAGGGATTGAAAGTATTTAGAGTTCCTTCACCCTACTTATACTTTTCCCTAGTAAGCATTCACACTCATCAATTCAAGTCAAAGATGATTTCTCTGATACCAACATGATCTGGGATCTTTTCATCGTGACTTATAAAGAATTGTATTAAATGAGCATAAATTAATGTGCACCATTAAAGAAGGGAAAACTTAGAAATGAAGAGACATAAGCATCATATTTGAACACAAAACTTGATAACGGAGTTCATCCCTGGTGGACTATGTCTTCGGGTTCTGCTCTCAAATGGGTAGGATCTATTATTAACTCAGCAAAAGAATTCGGAAAATACATGAATATACCTCATTCTGAAATCAAGCTGCATAAATAATGCTCAGATCAGAAAACAAACATAACCATTGTATTTTTGGCGTCGAATTACCCAAAAATTATTGTCTCCATGCTTTGATCCAACTCTGGCACTCACATGCCCAAGAGAAATCATGTCTCAGTTTTCGTGCCCTTTGCACCTGCAGTTATGACAGCATCTACCTCAAAATCCATGTTGGATTGTACAGTATGGCCGCGCACCTTTTTCCCCTGACTCTAGATGAAAACGCATTCTTAAATATTAAATGTGGTGTATTTACCAAGGCACACCCCTTGGTGCGTTGGTTAGAGCATATTTTTAAAGGCTTTGTTTTGGGCAGAGGTTCCAGGGTCAAACTCGTTGGACTCTGTTTTTGGTAGTGGTTACATATATGTTTATCCATAGTTTAAACCTCTGCTATGTTTAGTGGTCTGATAGTAACTCCGCTAACGACTGTGTATATTTGGCGTGGTATGCCAGATTTGACGGACCCGCCAATTCTCTTTTTTTTAAACAAAAATCATTCACATGCTAACATTGGGCATTCTCGGGATGCCACATGTCGCCCCATGATTGGGCCACGTGGCACCTGTTGATTCCCATGCTCGTATGTTGACATGGATCACCTTGTCACCGTCGTACTGACACGTGGTGCTCCCTGGGTGGTGCCACGTGGCGTCTCCTGGGGGTGCCATGTGGCAATTTCCTATTGGTCTGTATGGACCTCTGAAAAGTCCACTGGTGGGTGACACATGGCAGCCTGTGGTTCTTCCATGTGGCATGTTGATGCCATCATTCATATGATGACATCACCCTACCATGTCAGTTTTTTACGTCAGCAGTACGAACGATGATGTGTCCCCTGCTGACGGTCCTGGTTGACCGCATCTTTGACTGCAAATATATTTCAAATCATAACTCTGTTTGACGAGTCGTTTGCATCGTTAGAAATCTTGCGATGCTCTCTTCACGATCATGCCATTTTCACTGAGTTTTGGGAACTTTGAATTTTTTTTATTTCTCTGTCTACTAAAGCCATTCAGAGCATTTTGAGCTGCCTCTGTGAGTTATGAGTTATTCTTAGCCTTCTCTGGATCCTTTTTGGTTCACCCTCGCACTTGTTAACGGTATACATAAATGACCGGTAATCAAGTGGTTTCTACCATGTTTGACGTCAAGACATTTATTCATGGTTAAAATCATACTTTGGAATCAAGGACAAGATGAAGACCCTAGGAAACTTATTTTGATATTTATTTCCCCATGTTGTGATGGGCAGTACTAGAGTAATATTGGCACATATATCCACATTGTATTGGTTCGTGGCTATGTTACTATTATAATTCGTAGATCCACAGTGTATATTCGTGTGGCTATGAATCCATTGAAATCATGGTGATATGGATCCACATTGTATTTATGGTGGCCATATCATTAGTAAATGTAATCATGGATATGCAATGTATTTGTAAGTAGCCATGCTTAGAGTCATTTGTATTCTGAGTATGGGGATGCCTATCTTAGTGATGATTTAATGTTGTACTGCAATGTCCTTGTGCTATTGGCGGGTCTCCAACTGATACGTTCTTTGTTTCCAATGCCCATATGGAAAAGTATTTCATCTATCATCTCTTCTAACTTCATACTTTGGGGGGCATTCTATTATACAAAATTTTGTTGCAACAAGTGATATTGCCTATTCTATGACATATAAACATAGAACTTTGGAAGAAAACTAAGAGAAAGTCTTGTTGGGAAGGATCAACTCTAAAAAATCCCTAAATTACAGATTTGTTGCTTGTTGCTTTTTAGCAAGGTGCGACAACTTCACTTATCGCATGTTGCATCACTAGAAGGTGTGACAATGTCGCTTTTTGTTGAGGTTTAAGGGTGCGACAACCTTTGTATGTGGAAAAATGAAGAAAATCTTGAAGCTTCTAGAAGAGAAGTTTCGATGATGAGTTGTTCGTCGATCTATTTGGATCTCACTCAGCTCTCCTGATTTAGTGAGATCCTAACCTCTCGTCCTAATCTCATCGTAGCTTCCTCTCCAATCTATAAATGGAGGCATATTCTAAAGGGAAAGGCGAATAAGAAGGATGAGTAATTAATTAATGGTGACTTGAGAATAGCTTGTGGTTTGTAATTGAGAGTTTGTGAACTTCATTTTGGTCCTAAGAGATTTTGGGCTAAAGTGTTCAAGAGATGGCGATGGCATTCATGGAGGTTGCATGGGTATTGAAGCATTGAACTACTGGAAGGAGTTTGTCAACACCAAGGCTTGGTTGTAAGTTGCTTCTTAATTTATTAATGCAATTATATTTTCCCTTTCCTATAAATCTTGTATATCATCTTTATTGTATTTTTCCTTGGCCATCTACATAGATTAATCGAAATATGTGTTGTATTGTTTCTTTCACTCATTATGTTTGATTCCTACACAAATCTGTAGCAAACGAATTTGGGATCAAATTTGGAGCTTCAATTAACAAAAGAAAACTTCAGATAAAAAGTTACGATATACTTATCTACTCGTTTTTTGATTCTAAAATCTAATGAAAGGGATTTAGGTTGTTATGTTTTGTTCTAGTTTTAGGTTCCCGAACTAGGGAGATTTGTTTATGTCTGCATTTATAAATTTATCCACGACAATGTGTATTATAAAAATGAGATATTAAAATTAGTTCAAATACAATCTATCATAATAAAAAGATTATTCAATTTGATATTTGAAGTGCACACTTGTAATATCAGTTTATTAAAATATATGAAAAACAATAAATTCAAAAATCTTCTTAAGTCGTTTTTTTATTAATTTGAGATATTTTTTATAGATGACAAATGTGATGCTCTTCCAACTTCATTATATTTTTTTTTATTCAAAATTTTTTATTAATGATAGATCGAGTAGATTTATGAAGTATATATATATATTTATTTCTTCTTTGTTGGAGCAAGACACCGCTTTGGCTTATAAATACCTTTATTTTGATGGAGTATGAAACCAATATATAATAATTATTATTATTTAAAGGTCACGATTTAGCCAAATACTAAATTGACATATGGTATCCCTTTGTTTAAGGGACATGGGGCCCCTCTATGCAATGATTTAACTGTTAAAGTCTATGAAGGTGTACATATGCTATCCCCCTCCATGTTTGAACTTGTGACTGGATTTCTTGATGAGATCAATTAACAATTTTGTCGAGCCAACACATATTATCATTCTCTTCATCGTTGGTAGGAACTACTATCATAACACCAACTCTAATATTTTCCACATTTCCATTCCACAATGTTTGTAGACATTCATGCTACTCCCTTCTTTGGCTTGAACCTAAATACATTTCCTTGGTCTCTTTTTTATTGGAAGGAACCTTATTTTTTGTTTCTATTATTTCTAGATGTACTACCGATCTAGGTGGATATCAGTGGCCACCCACCTTTTTCAACTAGCTCAAAACAGTTTTCTGGCAATTTTGGTAATTTACTATTTTTAGCAATTTTTAACTTCCCGGGCCATTTTGAGGGCCTAAATGAAGCTTTTTTGGGATCGAGCTTCTCAATGATTTCAAAAGGCTCTGATTGAGCCCCTAAAATGAATCTCCTCGACGATACCTTTCCAACGATCTATCGTGCACCCCAAATGGAGATCATATGCAAAAGTTACGCCCCCGAGAAGTTGATGTACGAACTTACCCAAACGGGGCCCACATGACTTTTGGTGCTTCATCTCCTAGGGTTAGGTTTTTTGGATGACTAGGGTTTGTGAAATTACGTTTTATTGTAAAAAAGACCTTCAGAGCCTCATTGTAATCATCTTCTTGCGAATGAGCGCAGCCGTCACATCTCTTCTCAGAGATAAGTTGCCACCATTCCAGCAAGCTTGTTTTTCGCTGCATTTTGTAGTTTCAACTTATTTTCTTCTTGAATAGAAAACCAGTTTTACTGTATCTTTGTTATTCTGTGTTATGCATCTTTTAATAATCTGTATTCATTTCGTTCTGCTCATAAAATCTAGATCAATTACTTATAAACAATGTCTATAAGGCCACTTAAATGGAATGATTTTTCTATAATACTTATTCTCCAATACAAGTTTCTTCTCCTCAAAAAAACTCTATGTACCACATTATTTCATATGATTCAAAGTAATTATAAACATTATGAATTGAATATCAGATTCCTTAAATACATGGTCAATAGTTAACATATTGATGTTGTTTTCTTAAAATATTCATTTTATTGATTGTTACAAAGAGTGCCAACTTAGCACCATAAATTATATCATCAAGACATAGTTCAAAAATCTCAAACCTTGAGATGGAGATTGTTAAGAAGAGTCACAATGTTGCTTTCACCAAAGTAGTGTCTTGCTTTCAACCACATTTTTATGGAGAAATAGTGTTGATATAGTTCAAAAATCTCAAATCTTGAGATGGAGATTGTTAAGGATAGTCACAATGTTGCTTTCACCAAAGTAGTGTCTTGTTTTCAACCACATTTTTATGGAGAAATAGTGTTGATAGTTAAGATTGTTTAATTTTTCTACACATTGTTCATGTTTTCATCCATCAATACATATTTTCTAAAATATATAGTTTCACTTTGATTTTGAGTTGAGGTATGTGTTTTTCTAAATAAATATCAAGAGCAAAAAGGTGAAAGACTAAAAAGTTATTTACTACTTTACCTAAGGTAACATTCATGTTATTTATTTGAAGGGGAGAATAATATTTGTGTAAGGTTGTCCTTTTTTGCGTTGCCTTTATTTTTTAAGGAATAACATTACTTTCTATTTGGGCTTTCATAGTGATGCACCTTGCCACAACATTCTGGACTTTTTACCACCATGTTAAGTTTTTTTTTTCAAGGAAAACATCATGGGGAAACTCCCTTGCATTTACCAATATTTTGTGGATGGTACCCAGTGTAAACCCATCGGTGTAGATTATGATGTCTAACTTGGTAGCGACATCGAGTGAGGCATGTAATAGAGTCAACCAACCCAGGGGATCGACCCTGAGACCTCCTACATGAAGCTCAAAGAACTCAACCACTTCAGTTAGACCATCGACAACCCACAATATTAACTATTGCATAAATACCTATCATTTTGCTTCATGATGGTTGAGTTTTATGATAATGAAGAAAAATTGATCCTTCAGGAATCTCACAAGTAAGAAAAAAAATAGTGTGAGTGGAAAGAATTTCTCACTCGTAAATTTCATGAGAAGATAATTTCCTTATTGAGTGCTAACAACAAAATTCATAATAAATCAACTTCCTTGTCAGTTATTAATGATAAGCATAAATGTTGAGATTGCTTTGCTACATGATAATATTTCCTAGTTGCAAAATGTTATTACAAGGCTTCCAAGATAGAATATTTTACTGCAAGAATCTAACATCAACCTTCATGATGAGGTTAAAACATTGCAATATTTTATTTGATAGCTTCATAAAGATGTTTTCCCACTTCAGCTCCATGAATACCAATACCTAGATAATGATCGTGATTTACTAATTAACAATTGGCCAAAAAGGGAGGTAGGTCCAAAAACTGTGTGACCTCAATAAGAACCTTATCTAAAAAGTAATTGAATGTAGATGTACTAAAAGTAATTTTTAAGGTTTTCTTTAACAACATTAGAGTTTACTTTGAAAGTTGGTTTAGTCTTTTAATTGTTCTTTCTAAGAAGTATAATGACCAGGTTTATAAATCGACACTTCATATTAACAAGAATGATTGTTGCAAAGCAACTAGTCTTTGTCTTAGAAGTAAATTTATGTTCTGTCTAATAAAACTATGAAAAGAAAATATAAAATTATATAAAATTTGTTCTACAACTTAGTTTACTACAAATATGTATTAAAGGACACATAAATTCCTTGAATAGGATATTGATTAAGATTAAATCGAGTCTAATTTGTAAACCATACAAATATAATTTCAAAGTATAAAAAACAATAGTTTTAAATAATTTGAAATTGAATAATTAATAATATTGCAATATATGTAGACAAAATATATTTATTGCAAAATGAGAATTGTACTATATATCAATAAAAATAGAGATGTAAAATATAAGTGGTCATGTTCATAGAGAACTAATGAATTGAAACATGGGATGGGAGAGCAAGGAGCCGAACGATGGAACGGAACCAATTTTTTGAATGGAAGATAGGTGGGAAACTTTTTTGAATGAAGTTGAACCAATGGTAATGGTTCTTTGGGATCGGGTCTGTTAATGGTGTGACTTGTGTTGGAGTTCCTAAATTGTCTCTAGTAGTTTCTTCTAAGGAGCTATGGTGAAGATAATTTTCCCTATGTCTCTGGTTTTCTATGGAGACATGTGACCTAGCCCATCCTTGAGGTTTACTCGGATGTGACTTTATCTACTACCCTTGGAGTAGTTAATTTTTTCATTAAATTTGTTGTTTATGGTTTAATGTTTTAGTACTAGGGCCCGCTTTTGCACCTAACTTCTTCCACATTTCTATTCTTGGTAACTGGACCGACTGTCAATCTGCTTAGTGGAGTCTAGGTGTCTTATTTTCTGACGAGGGCACGTCTTTCACCTCTTGAATAGCTTGTTAGTGCACTTATAGGCTCTTGAGACGACGAATGTTGGTAGGCAACAAGTCTTAATTCCTCTGAGTTATCCAAAGGAAGGTTTATTGTTGCACCTTCACCACCTTTTCTCAGTGTTTTTCCTTCTTTTGTTCCTGTTAGCGTAACCTATGACTCTCAGAATTTACCCAGATTTCCTTATCTTGTTCATAATGGACGCGGCTATACTGTGGAGCCTGCCACCTTTATTGGAACTAGTTTTACTCCAAAGTGTGGTGAGTTTCTGCCGAGAGATCAGCGTAAGGTCTGAATTCGGTCTTCCCCTTCTGGCTTTAAACGTAAACTATGGAAGGCTAACAAAGTTGCAAAGAAGTTATTACCGGGTTCAGACGTTGAGTTAGAAGAAACTTGTCGGATGACACTTTGCAGTTTAGTCGACCGAGTTTCATACCATTACTTGGCACAGGATCCTCTTCAGGCTTGGATGGAGAAATATTGGGCTCCTACCTTAGGCTACTTATCGGAGGTTATGTATCTTGTGAAGGGTTGATTGGGTTTATTTTCCAAGATCCTGAGGACACTACCATTTTAATGGCTTCCCGCTAGGTTTTTGGTGGTAGTAGCATTATGCTTAAGAGGTGTTGGGTTGCTTTTTATCTTTCTACTGATTATTTCCATAGAGGCACCTTTGGGTACTCTTGCCTGGTTTACCTATTCACCTATGGAATGAAGGAGCTCTCAAAGCCATCGGTGACTCTTTGGGTACTTTCATTACAGTACACCACTAGTCTCTAAGAGCCACGGCAAGAAAGGTTGGTAAAATTCTAGTGGATATTGACATTCATGGCGGTTTACCAGAGGTTCTTGAGGTTGAATGGCATGGTCGTAGGTTACTTCAATGACTAGACTATATGGGAATTCATTTCCGTTGTAGTCTATGTCATTGTACGGGACACCTTCATCGGGACTGTAAGGGGTCGGTGATTGTTGAGGATGTGGATGATTTTCAAAGTATTCGAAACATGTCGGATTGTTCCCCTGCTATGGATATTTTGGTTCTGGTGATCTGCATTATCCTTCAAGATTGGATAGCCAACTTGAGTCATTGGATACACTTTCAAGTAAGCTTAAAACCTTATGCCCCACTCTTTATGATTCTTTAACTTCCTGGGAGCGAGAGGCTTTGGATTCTTCGGGTTGTCTTAAGCGTATGACTACCAAGGAACCTCTACCTAGTGTGGTTGATAAGTCCTTATCACCTTCATTGATAAAAGAGAGTTATAGGCATGATCTGAGCATCTTGACACAGTCAAAGACTGTCTTAACTATTTCCTCCTCTGTAGATTTTTCTTTTACCCATATCCTAGTTTCTGTTCCTCATCAAGTTTCTTCTTTTAATTTTTTAGAGAAGAGTCAGGTGAACGTCACCTCATCCACGCCTTTTCCCTTGTCGGAAGCGAATGTTGTGATTCCTTGTTGTAGGGAATCAAAGGAAAATTATCCATCTATGTCTGTTGTACTTGATTCTCTTCTTCCATTCATTTGTGATCAGAAGTCAATTGTTCCTTTACCAGTCTTCCTGGGTAATTTTGTCTTTGATGATTCCATTGGTGGGGAGAAGCCCAGTACAATTGTTTCTCGAGTGGAAGGGACAGGGAAGGAGTTTTCTTGGTCAAGAGGTTTAGGCATCGAACACTCTCCCATCAAGACTCGTAGCTTTCGGAAAAAGTTGGCAAGTGTGACCAATCAAACCTGCGATACTGATTCTTCTACCACAGATTGTGGGGAAATTAGAGCAATGAAGGCCCTAGAAAGGGATAAATAATGATCCTTATTTATTTGAATATTATAGAGGTAGGGGGCACCCTTAAAGCTTCCTCTTTTCGTCACCTTTTGGATCGAGTCCGTCTGGAGATTATTTTTTTATAGGAGACTTTAGTTCATGAACAGAAAGCTAGGGATTTTATGAATACGTTCCATCCTTCTTGGGTATCTTGTGTTGTTAATTCTCTTGGTACCTCTGGTGGTTTATTAGTCACTTGGGATCCTAATATTTTTTATTTAAAACCACATCTCACCTGCGGTGGTATTCTGATGACAAGCAAAGTAATTGCTAGACAGAAGCAGCATTCACTTCTTAATGTTTATGGTCCATGCTTGAATAGGCGAGCCTTTTGGGATCTAGTGGTTGATAGTGGTCTTCTATATCTTGATAATTTGATCCTAGCAGGAGATATTAATATTACTCTATCGTCAGATGAGGTTTGGGGAGGATCTAATTCTTCTGGTTCTTTGGCAGATTATTACAAGTTATTGTTGCAATCAAAAAATTTAGTGGATTTACGACCAGACAAGGTGGTTCCTACCTGGCGCAATGGTCATCTCGGGGCACAAGCTATTTCTAAGAGGTTGGACATATGCATAATATCTGAAGGTTTATTATCTTCGAGCGGCCTTTATCGCTCCTGGGTGGAGTATCCATTCATTTATGATCATGCCCCTATAATTTTACAGCTGGAAATTTCGCTGAAGTATAGAGCGTATCCTTTTAAACTCAAACCCCTTTGGTTGCTCGACGAGGATTATAAAGTGCTAGTTTTTCAGGTCTGGAAGGAACCTAAATTCAATACAAAATTGGGCAGCCAGGGTAGACTGGTTTGGAAGCTAAAGGAACTAAAAAGGAAGACTAAAGAGTGGGTGAAACAGAGAGACAGAATATTACAGCAACGCATGGAATTTTTAGAGTCACAAATAGGAGATACTTTTCTGAGTTTTGTGGATGATTACTCTCAATCGGATAAAGAACTTCTTCTTGGAAATTTAGCAATGGAAAGGAACAAGCTACTTCGAGATAACGAAGAAAAATGGCGCCAACGAAGCAGGGAGATTTGGGTTAAAAATGTTGATCGAAACACAAAAAAATTTCACCACTTTGCAAACCATAGACACATTCATAATCATATCTAGGAGATTACTGATGAATATGGCCAAGGGCACTCAGGACAGACAGCAATTAAGGATGTGGTTGTTCATTACTTCAAAAAAAAATTCAAAGCCCAGTCTAATGCCTTCACTAATGAACAGGTACAAGTAACTAATCTTTTCTCCGGGATGGTATTTGATGAAGAGGCAAGTTCTCTATATGAACCAGATACTTTAGAAGAAATAAGAGATGTCTTAACCATGTTCAAAAGAGACAAGAGTCCCAACCCTGATGGCTGGACAGTGGAATTATTTACAACTTTTTTTGATGTGGTTGGCGAAGACCTTGTTCAAATGATTGAGGAATCTAGGAAAAATGGGTCTATAACAGGAAGCTTAAACTCTACCTTCCTCGCCCTAATTCCAAAAGAAAATAAACCTACAAATTTCGGGGATTTTAGGCCAATTTCTTTATGCAATCTGTGCTACAAACTAATTTTCAAAATCATCACTAATTGAATCAAGCCTATTCTGTCTAGAAATATCTCAGAGCAACAGTTAGGATTCTTGAAAGGAAGGAGGATACAAGATGTTATTGGTACAGCTCACGAATGCCTCCATAGTATAACTAAAAAGAAAAAAAAATCTCTAGTACTCAAGCTAGATTTGCACAAATCTTACGATTGTATAGATTGGGATCTTCTCAGCATGATTTTAATTCAAGTGGATTTTGGCATTCAAATGACAAAGTGGATTATGAGTTGCGTTACTTCTCCTACTTATATTGTTTTAATCAATGGTGAGACTACAAAATTCTTCCGGAGTGGATGTGGTTTGCGTTAGGTTGTCCACTCTCCTCGTTATTATTCATCATGGTAATTGAAGGACTCGGACTCTTATTAAAAAAGAGAAAAGAGGAGAATAATCTCTCTGGTATTAAAGTTTCTAGATTGATTAACATACTCCATTTATTCTTCCTGTACGATGTTTTAATCTTGACTAAGGCGGATTTAAAAGAGTGGTTGGAAATTGATAAAATTATAGTTTTATTTTGTAAAGCCTCGGGACTTCAAGTTAATGTTTCTTAAACAACAATGCATTTTGAAGGTTTATCATAATCGGATCTTACTCCTTACAGATCCTTCCTACCTTACACTTTTTCATCATTGGACACAGGTTTCAAATACTTGGGATATCATTTAAAGACTGGTGTGCAGCGGTTGTCGGTTTGGAAATGGTTACTAATAAAAATGGAAAAAAATATTGGCCTCTGGTGCAATAAGTGGTTATCTTTGGGCGGTCGCTATATTCTACTCAAATCAGTTCTGGAGAGTCAACCTATATACTGGATGTCTTTGCAGCTTATTCTGTGCACAGTTCTTAAACATATCCATAAATTAATGTTCAATTTCGTGTGGAATGGGAACAGTGAAACCAATCACTACCACCTTTGCGGATGGGATGTTTTATCTAGACCTAAATCATGTGGCAGCTAGGGATTTCGTAACTTAATTCATTTCAATACAGCATTGAATACCAACACTCTCTGGCATGTTCTTAATCGAGATGGAATTTGGCATAATATTATTAAGGATAAATATCTTCAAAATTCAACCATCATCAATTGGTTCAGATATGTCTCCTTCAAACAGAACTCTGCCTCTAGGATTTGGAATAGCCTCTTAAAGTATGTCCGTCTCATTATTCACTGGCTTAGTTGGTTGTCGGGATCTGGCCACCTTATCTCTTTAGGTAGAGATCATATCTTGGGATTGGGAGTCAGATCCCTACTATCCCTGGATCTTATTGAACATCTACAGAAGAAAAATATTACAGTGCTAGCTCAAGTAAAGGATCATCACGCTTCTCTCGATTTTATTGGGAATTGGATCGGGAGCACAAACCTGGAATTGAATGGTATCCTAGCATAAGAAAGGGACCTTTATTGCAAATCACTTATAAGATTTGGAGCATCTATCAGGGACACTCCATATCAACTATTTTGGACAGGAGGTAACTCATTTGGCACTCTATATGTTAAAAATGCTTATTTGGCTCTTTTTTCTACTTTTAATCTTCTGATTCTGCAAAGTTGGAGGCATAAAATATGAAAGTGGGATCTTCGGCTTAAGATCAAACTTTTCATCTAGTTGGTGACGAAACAAAATTTTTTAACTTGGGACATATTATAGAAAAAACGTTGGGAAGGCCCAAGCCTATGCATCTTGTGTAAAAGCAATTCAGAGGATATCAATCATCTTTTTATTGATTGTATGTTTACAAAGAAGGTTTGGGAAAGAATCAAATCTACACAAAAGTAAAAAGAAATTGGGAAGGTAAGTCTCTTTCTGATTGTCTTAATATTTGGATTAAAGATAAAACTGTTTCTCCAACTCTTGCAGCTACTATCTGTTGGTTTATTTGGAACGAAAGGAACAGAGATATTTTCAAAAATGTTGTCCCCTCCTTTCATTATGTGATTATTAAGATCATGGGACTCTACAAGCATCAACCATCGACATAAATTTTTGTCCCTATAAGAGAATGTCTGGTCACTCAATCAGATGGATTTTCTATCACTTTTTGATGGGGCAGCTCAGAGTGATAAAAAAGTATGTGGAGCAGGGGGGGGTTATTAAAACTTCTAACTCCTTGGTTTATAGATGCCATCTAAACAGTAGTGAAGGCACAAATACAAAGGCAGAGCTCTTGGGTATTTGGGCCACTCTTACTTTAGCTAGTCATCTATCCCTCCCAAAACTCCAAGCTATGGGGGATTCCAGGGTGATTATAGATTGGCTCAATGATAGAGGGCAGCTCTAGGCATGTGTTATTGAAGGATGGAAGATTAGAACTAAAGATCTTATAAAAAAAATCCAGGCTATTAGCTTCCACCACATCTACAGAGAATTCAACAAAGAGGCAGACCATCTTTCAAAACAAGCTCTTCTTAAGCCCGAAGACAAAATATCTTATTATTTATGGGAACCTGGAGGAGAAGGACCCATGAATTATCTGGCTGTGTTCTGATATATATTTCGCAGTTGTACAAGTCAGTTTTTGTTCTAGTTTCTAGTTGGGTTATGATCATAACCTTCTCGAGTATGTACTCCTTTGGTGGTTATTGTTTTTTGAGTTTTATGCCTCCTTGAGTGACTATATGAAATCAAAGACTGTACTTTCCTTTTTACCTAATCTTATTATCAGTCATGTTAAGACTTGGCTTGGCCATGGATGATATTATGTAAAAAAAATTATATCTTATATAATTTTGAGGTAATTTTCTATTGGAAAAAAGAGAACTAATGAATTAAAAAGAATAGACATATTGTATAAAGAAATATGATCTTAAAGATATATACTTGTCCTTATTAGGTTTATAGAAAGTTAGTAAATGGAAAATGATAGAAAGTTACCAAATGGAAAATGATGAAAACATTGTAAAATCAATATCTAAATTTATTTATATTTATAAAGTGCTTATAATTTTTCTTTATTTTATTTGTTTCACTATGTTTAACATAAAATTAAAGAAAAAAAAACATTAACATTTATATTCTTATTTAAAATTTTACATTTATTAGATTTTACTAAGTTTATAGCCAAACAAAAAATTAGAAAAAATAATAAATTTGATTAAATCATGACATCAACATTAAATCAAGCACAACATGGAATTTATCTATGAATTCAAATGACTTAAAAGCTTAATCATGTTTGGTAATAATTTAATGCTACTTGTTCATGTTTGGATGTATAACTCCAAATCACCAATAACATTACAATTCATAAAATATATTGTAATTTTAATTTTATAATTGACTTAAAAGCTTAATCATGTTTGGTAATAATTTAATGCTACTTGTTCATGTTTGGATGTATAACTCCAAATCACCAATAACATTACAATTCATAAAATATATTGTAATTTTAATTTTATAATTGATGATAAATTTAGAATTAAAAAACTATTTTCAAAACCAAAATGTATGTGTAGAATTTATTTATAATTTTAAGTAAAAATAAAATATAATAAAATTATCTTTTGTTAAATATTTGTATAATATGTAAATATTTTTGTCAGTTATAATTTATTTTTAAATAAAAATAAAATATAATAAAATCAATTTTTATTCCAACAAATAAGTATATAAGATATAAATATTTGAGTTAATTGTAATTTAAAAATAATATTTCATAATTTATTATGAATATTATTAATGAAATAACTAATTTGTTGTATATTAAATTGTAAGATAATTCATTTATACAATAATTTTTTTTTTTAATTGTTGTCTATATATAATTGATGCAAAAGAGAGATGACCAAAACAAGAGCAACTATTTTATTTTTAAGATTCATGTTTAGTATCTTGAATCTAGGAAATTCGAAACAAACATGGTAGATTATAAATATATTAGAAACTCAAAACCATTGTTAAATGCACCTTAAAATTCACTTGGAACATTGACCTCTCTTACTTCAAGAAAATGAAAAAAACAAAATCAAAATGATTAAAAAAGAGGGTTGAACAATTATTTTTAGGATTATGTTAAATATCTCCACTCAATTAGTCTAAGAAATCATAATCTAACATTGTGAGTGCTAATAAATATATTAGCAACTTAAAAACATTGTTAAATATACCCAAAAATTCACTTAGAACCTTGATGGCTTGTATTTAAAAAAAATAAAAACTTCAAAATGATTAAAAAAAACTTAAAAACTAAGTTTGAAAGGTTAACAAACTTGAGACTCAACTATTTTTAAAAACACTAAAATTATATATATATATATATATATATATATATATATGTGGGGGAAGACAGGGAAAAATGTAAGACTTTCACAAATCATAGAGATTATTATGTATGTGTGACAAATCATAGAGATTATTGAGTAAGTATGTATATGTGTATATATGTATAAAAAAAGATAATATATAAAAAAAAATGATTTAATTTGTTTAATATATATAGAGAGTAAGTATATATGTGTGTATATATGTATAAAAAAAAGATAATATAAAATAAATTATTGAGTAAGTATATATGTGTATATATACTTTTGAGTTTTTAAATGACTATGTATCTGATTCTGATCATAAACCTTTAACCATGACTCTAAACTTTGTCATGCATAGGAACGTCATTGAAGAGAATTATGATAATCAAAGGAAATTGCACTTTGAAAAAAGTAAAGTTGACATTTTCTTAAAGGATTTGAATAGTAAATTAAATCTCCTAACTTATAAGGACAACATTGAAGAACTCTATCCTAATTTTACAACTAACCTTTCCACTTCTATTAACAAGTTCTCTTTCGAGGTGTCATGTAAAAAGAATAATAAAACGACCAACCCTTGGTATGATAAAGAATGTAAAATTTCTAGGAAAGCCATTAGGGATGCTTATAATGAGTCCTTCAAACTCGATAAGATCAATATGTACAAATCCCTAATTAAAAGGAAAAAAAGGGACTATATCAATAAAAGGCAAAAGTAACTTTCACAACTATCTAAGTTGGATCCTAAGAAGTTCTGGAGCCAAAATCTAAACCACAATACTAAAGAAAATAATATGATTCCCTTAAGGGACTGGAATTCCTACCTTAAAAGTCTTTACGAGTTCCCTAATGTCATGGACACCATTCTTATTGTTCCTACCGAGGATGAAGTTTTTTTTTTAGATAACATAGAGTTCAGGGTTAAGCGGCTTGCAAATGGGAAAGTTAAGGACATTGAAGGCTACCAAGCTGAAATTTTTTAAATTGGAGGGCCTATCCTTATCCCTCACATACAAAAGATCTTCAATTTAGCAGTCAAGCATGGCTTCCCTAAACCCTGGATGAAAAACCCCATTGTTCCTATTTTCAAAAATGGGGATAGAAACATTCCCTATGATTATAGGACCATTATGATTAGCCCGATTTTAGCCAAGCTTTATGGAATTATTTTGGAAAAGAAGATTATCCTTTGGCTAGAAAGTCATGGTAAAAGAGATAAAGGCTAGGCCGGGTTTAGGAGGTATCATTCAACTGTGGACCATCTTGTTACCTTTAGAATCATTGCATAGGAGTTCTGCAATACTAAACCCAATCTTTTTTGTTTTTTTGTTGACTTTAGAAAAGCTTTTGACATGGTTCCTAGAAAAAACCTTTGGAATAGGTTGGAAGAGATAAAAGTGCCTCTCAAGATGAGGGTTGTTGCAATAAGGATGTATGAGAACGTTATTTCTAAGTTTAAAAACACTGAGGGCTAGTCGAAAGAGATTAACTACAATATTGGAGTCAAACAAGGTTGTCCCTTGTCCCCTACCCTTTTTGGCATATACATTGACAAGTGAGAAGATTGCTTGGAAAAAACAGGTTGTATCGGCCCTACTCTCACTGGTATAGTCATCAATCTTCTTCTTTATGCCGATGATATCGTTCTTATGGAAAGCAGTTCCCATGATCTTGAAAACCAACTAAGAATCCTCAAGGATTTTTGCTCCAATATGGCTATGATTGTTAATATTGATAAGACTAAGGTCATTATTATTAAATCCAACAAGATAACTTATGATACATTCATATATGACAACAACAACTTGGAGTAAGTGACTTCATACAAATAGCTTGGAATTGATATTCACCACAAGCTCAACTGGAATTATAGCATTGAGAAAAGGATTATTGGGGGATGGAAAGATTATTATGGGCTTGAAAACAATTGTAAATCAACTGATCTTTGGAGTTGGAATAAGAAGAAACTCCTCTTTGAGACTCTTGTTACACCTATTATTCTTTATGGATGTGAAGTCTGGGGTTACATTATCTCTCGTGAATCCTGGAGAAAGATAGAACAAATACAAAAGAATTGTATAACCTATAATCTCAAAATTAAAGGAAATACGCCCTATCCCATCCTCCTCTTAGAAACAAGCCTCTACCCCATTGAGAGCACGACTATGACTAGATAACTAATGTATAAGAACAAGTTAAACAACATGGAAGACAAGAGGCTTCCTAAAATTGCTTCAAATTCGATTTGTAACCACCATCGACTCAAGCGAGGATGGCATAAAGATACCCGGTCTTGGCTAAACTATTGGGGAATCATGGAAGACACCATTTTGCAGAATAAAGATACTATTAAAAATATCATCAAATCAAAATTTAAGGAGAAAATGTGGTGTGATAAAGAGTTAGAGGAAAAAAGAAAATTAAGGTATTATAAGGATGTAATCAACGCTAATCTAGAATATCAAAATTATCTATCTATTTTGACAAGTGTAAAGAAAAAAATAAGCATTGTTAAGATAAGAACAAATTCTCACGAGCTCCATAATGAAACTAGGTGTTGGTCAATTCTTAAAACTCCATGGGATGAAAGAGTGTGTCACATTTGTGACACTAAGAAGGTTGAAGATGAAAAGCATTTTCTCTTAGATTGTCCAACATTTACCCATATTAGATCTCATTTTCAAAATATTTGTCACACTACCAACCTTCCTAACCTCTTAATTCAACAAAACTATGGTGATATTGGAAATATTCTCTGAATGTTTTTCGAGCACAGACACAAAATTCTAAAGAATCACAAGTAATCACTTACCCTCTTAAGGTCTAATAGACCAATTCGGTCTTAGTGGACGTTCACCACCACCACCACCACCACCACCACCACCACCATCATCATCATCATCATCAAATGATTTAACTTGTTTTTAAAAAATGATATAACATGTCTATTATAAAACAAAATTAGTGCAAGTGATTATATAAAACTATATATTTAATTAATCATTATTTTTATCAACATCAATGAACATTTTTTATCATATATTTAAAGTCATCATTTAATCTTTTATATATGAGTACAACCATATCACAACTAACCATATTCTTACTTAGTTAAACCTATACACATTATAAAACAAGATTTATCATCCTCACTACAATATAGTAAACACACACAATAATTAATTATATTTTAACATTGAGAAGTTATTATGATTAACTTGTTGGTGAATCGAATCAAACCTTTTCTCTCTGCTACTATCTCTCATGAATAGATGGGTTTCCTCAAAGGCATACATATTCAGGACGCAATCGGTACATCCCACGAGACTTTACACAGCATAAAAAAAAACAAGCTAAAAGCATTGATCCTTAAACTGGATTTAAGGAAATCTTTCGATTGCACTGACTGGGACCTTCTTAGAATGATCCTCCACAAGGTTGGACTAGGGCTTCATTTGAAAAACTGGATAATGTCTTGTGTCACTTCGTCTACTTTCGTTGTTCTAATCAATGGAGAAGTTATTGAATTCTTCAGAAGTGGAAGGGGAGTCAGACAAGGTTGTCCATTATCCCCACTTCTCTTCATCCTGGTGATGGAAGGGCTCAGTGTTTTACTGAAGCATAGTTATGCGGAAGGCCGAATATCAGGGATTAAAGTTGCCAAACTGACCATTATCCTTCATCTCCTATTTGTGGATGATATCCTTATCTTATCAAAAGCCAGCTTGGTCGAATGGAAAGTGATCGAGAGCCTTATCAGTTTTTTCTGCAAAGCGACGGGGCTTTCGGTGAATTTAACCAAATCCACTGTCCATTTCGAAGGACTATCAAGCCTTGACCTGATATCCTTCAAAACCTTGCTACCTTACTCTTTTATTGATCTCTCACAAGGCTTTCGCTACTTGGGTTACTTCTTGAACACAGCCACTCCTCATGTAGCAGATTGGGACTGGTTGGTTAATAGAGTCACAAATAGGATAAATTTATGGTGCAACAGATGGATTTCACTGGGGGGAAGATACATTTTGGTTAAAACTGTTCTGGAAGGACAATCGGTCTATTGGATGTCCCTCGAAGCCTTACCCATAATGGTTTTAAATAAAATCAGAAAATTGATGTTTCAATTTCTCTGGTCTGGTCATTCGAATACTCAGCATCTACACCTCTCTCGATGGGAGGTTCTTTCTCGGTCGAAAAAGCTCGGAGGTTGGGGCTTCTGTAATCTCAACATCTTCAATCTAGCACTAAATGCTTCAACTTTGTGGAGGGTTTTAAATCAAACAAGTCTCTGGCAGAAGGTTGTCAACGACAAATACTTAAAAAATACTACTCTCATCAACTGGCTTAGACAGCCTTCTCACCATTGCACTTCTCCTTCGAAAATCTGGTCCAGCCTCATTCAAGATCTCCCGGTCATTCTTGACTGGCTCTGCTGGTGTCCTGGAGTCGGCTCTCTTATTGTTGTTGGTCGTGATAAGATTTTGGGAATCGGTGAAAGTTCACTCCTCTCTGCTGAGATTTTAACAGCATTAAAGGAAAAGAACATATCCACATTGGCACATGCTTCACTAGCATCTGATCCTTTCTCATTTGCTACGGTTTGGAGAAATAACGATGAGTTGGGGCTATTGGACACTCTTGAGAGCGAATGGAACAACTTTACATCGGATCTTAGTCAATCCAGCATTACTCTCCAGGAAGGCACGGTAGATCAGTTACTTTGGATCAGTGGAGATTCATCTGGTTCTCTCACTGTACAAAACTGCTACAAAGCCATCCTGTCTACACAGCAATTACCATTGAGGAACTGTTGGAAGACTAATTTCTGGAAATGGAGAATTCAGTTAAAAATTCTTCTATTTTTTTGGCTAGCCGCCGAGTTAAAAATTCTAACATGGGACACATTACAAAGGAAGGGGTGGATGGGTCCTAGAATATGCCCACTGTGCAAAGTAGCCACATAATAATGCACACTTATTCATAAATTGTTCCTTCACACAGGCAGTCTGGGCAAAGATTCTTTCGATTCTAAAATTAAACTTTTCTTGGAGCGGTCACAGTTTAAATGATTGTATGTAGTCTTGGACACGCATCAAAGCTACTCCAAAAAAGCTCCCTGTCTTGTTGTGTTGGTACCTGTGGCTAGAACGAAACAAAGCCCTATTCCAAGGGAAGCTGCCAACAATCATTTCGGTTGTCCATTAGACACTATGTCTACTCACTAAATTTCCTTCAGCTGTAAACTTTCAACCTTCTAGGCAGTCTCCGATTTTTCGACTAAATGGATACACCATGGCCTTCTTTGATGGGGCTTCCTCAGCAGGCAAATTACTCTGTGGGGCAAGGAGATCACTAAAAAGGACATTTGGTCTGGATATCAGATGGTTTTTTAATTTTGGAACAGGTTCGAATACAAAAGCCGAATTAGTCGTAGCATGGGCTACTTTCATCTTGGCTAAATTATTGAATATTCGCCAAATCCATATTTTTGGAGACTCCAAAGTAGTCATTGAATGGCTAAATCAAAAATACAATCTCCAGGCGGTCAATATAGAAGGTTGGAAGCGACATACTCGTCAGTTGGCATCATCATTTCAAAGAATCAGCTATCAACATATCTACAGGGAATCAAACGAGGTAGCAGACAAATTATCCAAACGAGCTCTCTCGGCACCAAAGGGAAGATTAAACTACTTCATCTGGGATGGAGGAGTGGAGAGCTCACATCAGTTCATTAAAATTTTCTTACAGACCTTATCCTCCACTCCATGGCAGGACTGCTTCATTGGATGAACATTGACTCGTAATTTCAGAATTTGTATTTCTCTTATTTTGTTATGCTTCTTCTTGCTATGTAAGTTTTGAAGTAGAACACTCGAGTGTAATGTATTCCCTACTTACCTGAAAGAAGACTTTCTTGGATTGTTGACAAGCCGTTGTAAACAAAAAATTATTCAATATAATTTCGTGTGAATTTTCTTCTGGGAACTTGTTGGCAGCCAACAATCGTCTGGTAGCATATGCTTGAAAATAAATCGGGAAAGAAACATTAACATAAATTTTAAAAGTACATAGCACAAATTATTCAACTAAAGACAAAAGTACATAACACAATGATGCAACGAAGGACAAAAGATTTTAACCCAGGCTAGAGGTGTTCGTATTTGGAAAATTAGATTTCAATGGGATTTTTATTATAATTATAATCAACCATATGTACAAATAGAATAATGATTTTCTTATTTTCTTTAATTTATTGTTTTAAAAAAAATCTTACACAAAGTATAATGGTTTTTTAAACTTTAGGCACTTGGACCAAATATTCATAATTGTTTCCATTTCAAGGGAGAAGATGAAAGCCCCAGCGCCATAGTGTGTTAGACAATAATGGAAACAACTATGTGTTTGCTACCTTGTGCCTATACCCAGTTTTCTTCTTTTGCCAATGCTAACACTAACAGTAATGCTCATGACTATGAGACCCCATGAGGGTACATAGTTTCCTCAACGTTCTTCATTTGCATCTGCATAAAGATTAAAGGAATTCCTCACAAAGGATGAGAGGGTGCTTCTACTTGGGTACATGTTCACTTAGTGTTTTATGATTGGTTAAATTTCAAAATTCAATTTAAATCTAAATTTAATAATCTGAATGGATTTAATAATGTTGATAGGTACCAAAAAATAATAATAATATATATATATATATATATATATATATATATATATATATATATATATATATATATATAATTTTAGAAAGTTTTTATAGAAATACACATGTCAAAGTATGTCACATGTTTTGTTATACAAATGGAAACTAGAATAGGTGGCCTGCAAAACAAGCATGCATGTTTTTTTATCTCAGTACCAAAACAAAACTAATCTTAAGTCTAATTGTGATTGAGGTCTCTCTGGACCTGAAAACATAACAATAAGAAAACTAGATAATAGGCGAATTTGGACAACCATAATTGTTGGGAGTGAAAATGAATGGTTGGCAGCATGTTGGGAAACGTCGCTTGGTTGGCTTGCTTGACAGGGAGTCGAACAAGATGTCTAGGTGACGGTTGAGGGTGTCCTGGTGATGGATTTGATCGGCCATGTCCCGTCGCATTTCAAAGATTAGTTGCAGATGATCTTCTGAGAACCTCGGGGAACTAAGCAATTCTAGCACTGGCGGGGCAACAATTGGAGGCTCGTGAACATCTGGTGCAGTTGATACCATTGTTTCCTCCATTCATTCTGGAGGAATCTCCTCCTCAACTAGACAGCCACACAATTTTGTCCCGGTATAGACGTTTGGAGGTTCGTTGACATTTGGAGCAGTCAACATTGTTGATTCCTCCAGCCATTCTGGAGGAATTTTTTCCTCTACCACAAAACCACCCAATTATGTCGCAGGATGGACAATGGGGAGTACATTAACAATTGGTGCAATCGGCATAGTGGATTCCTCCAACCATTGTGGAGGAATTTCTTCCTCAATCGGACAACCACCCAATTCTGTCACAGGGTTGGCTCTTAGGGGTGGTTGTTCCAAATTGCATAGAGGATTCTGAAGGTCGGAGACAATGCAAAAGCGGTCATCAATGCAATTCTAATCAGACTTGGGAGGGCCAATAGGGCTAGTGAAGGGGATGGGGGGCGGAGAGGGGGTCAAAGAGGGGTTAGGATGACGGTGTCAGGTGACAAAGTTATAATAGGTCGGCCCTCGTTTGGGTTTTCCTCATTCGCGCGACATTGGAGAGACATAGACGAGAACAATAGTTAAGTGCAGACAATAGCTAGACACCAGAGGGGAGAAAGAACTGATGGGAACAATAGCTCAACACCATTGGAGAGAAGTATCAAGCAAGGAATGGAAAGTTGTGTGCATGTTCAAAATGAAATAACCATTGTGAGGCCTTACCTTCATAAAAATCATTGAAGTGATGGGGTCAAGTTGGCTCGTACCTTCTCTAGTAAGCCTCGGTCACTGTTGTATGTGCGCTCTTAAACCCTCCTTTAAGTGCAGGTGCACTACCTCCCTTCCATATTGAATGCTAAGCATGGTGAGTTGACGGGGAGGAAGGTTTGCGGCTGTGGACAATAACTACATCAGGCGCATGTGTACCAGGTGTTCTAGGTGTTGGGCTCCGGATTTATAACATTTTCTTGCTGGTTCTTGAAGACATTGTTTACTCTCCTGAAGACTTTTGTTTAGCAAATGGCATTCTTTCTGTGTTATTCATACTCTGTTACACATATATGTTCCATTATATACAGAAACCATGAAGTGCTTCCAAAACCACAAATGAGCGA
>JASDQU010101931.1:207604-260106 GCA_032191745.1 Picea mariana
TTCATCTCCAGGGGCTCGGAAAGGAACTTTTGGAACACCAACGGGCATTTGTTTTAATGGAAAGAAGTGAAGCACTATACTCTAATATGGGAACGTAAAGTATATGAAGTTGTGTCACACATGAACTCTTCCATCTTGGATGGATAGTATTTCTTCATAGGGAAGGTTTTTCACCACTATATTCACAACTTCATAGGAAAACATTATTGCAAATAAGATAATAAGTTTGCTAATAAAATGACAACTCTAGTGAATATGCCCTGGATTCTCTTAAAGATACATAAAAGGGTCAATTTTTTTTATAACATATGGCTTGGACATGTATGATATTAATGTTATTTTGTAAAATGGATATTTACATTTTTTTAATTAAATTAAAAAAATAAACATTTTTGCAAATGATGATAGTAACACTTGTAACACTTGTAGTAAATTTTTTCCACTCTAAAAATATGACATTTTTAAAACACTATCATAATTTTTTGATAGAAAAATACATATATTTTAAAAATGAAGTTTCATAAATTTCATATTCAAATATAATATGTCATAGTAGAAAAATTATTAAATTTGATATTTCAAGTGCATGCATATACTATCATTTATTGAAATAGATGAAAAGGCAATACATTATGATCTTAGAAGAATTCTCGTATGTTACTTTTACTTCATTTGAGATATTTTTTACGGGTAACAAATGTGATGGTCTCCAACTTCATTTTCATTGTTATACTGCTCGAGGCATGAAGGTAGTATATAGCAATGAGTTAGCATTTGTTGGAGTTACTTCACACACACCTATGATTTCTTTTTCCTAAGGTTATTCCTTGTTTATTATTCATAATTAGTCATTATCCAGTCTCCTATATTTTAGGGGAGAATATTCCACCTAGAGAATATTTTCTTTCAGTTGACACTTCAGTTTGACTAGTTGAGTTGAGTTTAGATGTTGCATTGGGATCATCAACATGCTAATTCGACCTTTCCTTGGTATCATCACTAAAGTGGTGCATTAGCCTTGATTCCCTAAGTTAACTCATCACTACTCTGTGTTCAGTCAATTAACTGAAGACTAGTTGACTAGTTAACTCAACTAGGTGGCAGTTCACTCCCGTAACTTCCTGAGAGACTAGAATAGGTGGCAGTTCACTCCCGTAACTACCTGAGAAACTAGAATAGGTGGCAGTTCACTCCCGTAACTTTTGGTGTGTGTCCAGATCACTCTAGACCACCACTATGGTGATTTGGTTCACCTCAAGTCAAACTCATTGAGTTATACAGAGTATATCATGTGTAAATTATTCATTTTTCACAACGGTTAATGAGAATTCTTTCCATTCTTTCTCTCCTTCTTCTTCTTTCTCCAATTCTCTCTACAAATGTGTGTATTATTGTTTAGCTAGATCTATTATGTGCAGGTTCAACACATTTACATGGTATCAGAGCCGACGGACTGCTAAGCAAAAGCTACACCAAATTTTTTTGCAGGTACAAAATATTGAAGACAGCGGAAAGATGGAATTCCAAAAAGAATTCATTCTTACACCTTACAACTATTTTGCATGGAAGGATAAAATAGCCATACATCTCTTATTCAGAGGGTTGTATAGGTTAACCATGAATACAGATACAGAACCGACATCAGCCATAGAAAAATCCAAGTACTTAAATCGCATGGATGAGGTACTTAGAACAATTTGCAGTCTTATTTCTCTCGATCTCCTTTTTCACATATCTTCCTGTAAGACTCCCAATGAAGCCTGGAAAATCTTGGAAGGGCTCTTTGGAAAAAATGATGAGATGAGGGGACACATACTGGAGATGGAGCTGCTCACATTAGATCCAAAAAGCTTCGACAATATCCAAGATTTCTTTACAAAATTCAAGGATTTATTGTCGCAACTCAAAGATTGCGGGGTTGATAAATCGACGAACGAGAAACAAATGGTTCTCACCATTCTCTCCAAGCTTGGTCTTGAATTCTTTATATTTGTGTCCACATTCCATACTGTCAAATTCGTCTTTAGAGCCACCTGGAAGATGCCTTCTCTTCAGGACTTTATCGAATCCCTAACACAAGAGCAAACCAAGCTCATCAATATGGGCGCAATCAAAGGCCCAAGGGTGCATGCACTCACTGTGCATGATGGCAGCCACAAATATCAGAAATCTAAAGATAAAGATAGGCAGAAATATCATGCACATACAAAGAAGGAAGGGTACACAAAACTCTTCACCAATGCCTCCGGATCCAAAGGAGAAAAGGGAAGAAAGGGAGAGAAATGCACATATTGTCACAAAGGATTCCATTTGGAATCTGCATGCATGCAAAAACAAATAGATCTGATGTCTCAGATACTTCAGCAAAACAACCTTGGAGATCGCATCCCTGAGGGTGCAAAGAAGAAGAAGTCAGAAGATCTGAATTCCAAGAAAGGCAATTCTAGCCATGCCTTGATTGCCATCAACTCCTATCCCAATGCTTGGATCGTAGATTCAAAAGCATCACATCACATGGTTGCCTTAGAAGCAGTCTATTCTTCATTGGATGCATGCAAAGGTCCTCCTATTCTAATGGGGGACAACTCTTCTGTCAAAATCATTGGCAAAGGAAGGATTGAACTCACCAATGGAAGCTTCGAGAACGTGTTGCATGTTCCCAAGCTTTCTTTCAACCTTCTCTCTATGTATCAGATGACGAATTTCGGCACCAAAAAGAAAGTCATCTTCACACCAAATTCCATGGAAATCTATGACATGCAAACCATCTCCAGGGTTGCTACCGGTGAGGTAAATCATTAATCTAGATTGTATACCTTTCCTGGATTCATTGAACCTGGTTCTACTTTACTGCTTACTCATGCTGATGAAAGTAGTAGGATATGGCACAAAAGGTTTGGACATTTGAATTTCATATACATGCAACAACTTAGCAAGCACAAATTAGTTGATGGTCTACCAGACATCCATTTCTCCAAGGAAGCATGTGAGGGATGTGTTCTCGGAAAACACCCTCAAGAGAAATTCGACAAGGGAAAGTCTCAGTGAGCTTCCGCACCTTTAGATCTGATCCACAGTGACCTCATGGGTCCTTTTTCGCATCCATCGATCGACAAAGCGAGGTTTGTTCTCATTTTTGTTGATGATTTCTCACATTTTACATGGATCTACTTTCTTAGGCAAAAATCTGAGGTCTTTCAACACCTCAAAGATTTCAAAGCTTTGGTTGAGACACAGTCCGGAAAGAAGATCAAAGTCCTCCGAACTGATAATGGGGGAGAGTATGTGAATCATGAGATTCGCAATCTTTGCCATGAGGCAGGGATTCAGTTGCAACATACAATTCCCTACACTCTGCAACAAAACGGAGTTGTTGAGCGGAAAAATCGATCTCTAAAGGAGATGGCATCTTGCATGTTGCATGCAAATTCACTACCACAGAGACTATGAGCCGAAGCACTTAACTGTGCAACATACATCCAAAACAGATCTCCCCATAGATCTGTTAAGGATAAGACCCCCTATGAGGCTTGGAGCGGCCTCAAACCGGAAGTGACCCACTTTCGCATTTTTTATTCTCATGCATGGGCCCAAATTCCCTCTGAAAAGAGGAAGGCACTTGATCCACATAGCACTGAGTGCATTTTTGTTGGATACCCTGACATTGTGAAGGGATATTAGCTTATTGATCTTTCCTCAAATTGGCTCATCATTGAGCGTAGTGTCCAATTCAAGGAAAGTGTCTCGCATGTACCTCAACAGCTACATGTAGACACCTTTACTCTTCCACCTGTCAGATATGATGAGCATGCACATGTTAACTCTTCTTCAGACAAGAGTTTTGATTCAGAGGACTCGGAGGATTCAGATTCACATTCAGAGTTAGTACAGTCATATGCAGAGTCAGAGCATCCAGATGCAGTTGCAAACCCAAAGCAGAGGCCCAAGTGGGCACAGACTACTCTTCAGGATGCAGGGGATCTCGTAGGTGATCCAGCCAATACTAGGAGGACTCGATCTGATTTCGAGGAGCCCTCTATTGCACTCACTTCCACTAAACCATTGCCTTCCAGGCATCTTTTCTTGGTTCAGTCTTCAGATCCACAGTCTTATGGTGAGGTTGCTGGAAATCCCTTTTCGGAATCTACCATGTAGGAAGAGTACAACTCCCTCCTTGAGAACCAGACTTGGGATCTGGTTCCCCTTCCTTCTGGGAGGAAACTTTTCAGATGCATATGGGTCTACAGGACCAAGAGCACAGCGGACGGACAAATTAGCAGATACAAAGCCAGGCTTGTCGCCAAAGGCTTTCAACAGGTTCATGGTATTGACTATGATGAGACCTTCACTCCAGTAGTGAAGATGGATTCCATTCAATTGGCCCTTGCCATTGCGGCAGCCAAGGGATGTGAAGAATGCATTTCTTCATGGTCATCTCTCTAAGGAAATCTACATGGAGCAGC
This sequence comes from Picea mariana, assembly GCA_032191745.1. Taxonomy (NCBI): domain Eukaryota; kingdom Viridiplantae; phylum Streptophyta; class Pinopsida; order Pinales; family Pinaceae; genus Picea; species Picea mariana. Next base: position 212,068 of record JASDQU010101931.1, read on the forward strand.
CCCAGGGATTTATGCAGGACTCATCTTTGGTTTGTCGACTGAAGAAGTCACTTTATGGCCTCAAACGGGCTCTGAGGGCATGGTATGCCAAGATGGACTCCTACCTGTTGTCACAGAACTTTGTACATTGTAAATCAGACCCGAATGTATACATGATCAGGATGATTGATTCACTTCTACTTTTAGTTTTGTATGTTGATGATTTGTTGATCATCGGGTGCTCGAGTTCAGCGATTGCTGCAGTCAAGAGGATTCTACATGAGAGGTTTTTGATGATGGACATGGGTCCACTACACTTCTTCCTTGGACTTGAGATCAGTCAAAATGCATCAGGCATCAAACTGTCTCAAGCCAAGTATGCACGAGATCTCCTTGAGAGATTTCACATAACAGACTGCAAGTCTGCTCCGACTCCTTTCCTATCTGGAGTCAAACTTGAGGATGGCGGGGAGACTCCACTGGTTGACAACACATTGTACAGACAGCTAGTGGGGAGCTTGTTGTATCTCACACACTCTAGACCAGACCTCTCATATGCAGTTGGCATAGTTTTCAGGTTCATGCAGGAGCCGCATGAGCTACGTTGGAAAGCTGCAAAGTGTATCCTTCGATACGTACAGGGCACCATCACCTTTGGGATTCATTATGCAGCTGACTCTACATTAGATCTCATTGGGTTTACTGATTCCGACTGGGCTAGTGATAGCATTGATCGCAAGTCCACATCTGGTTACTCACTCAGTCTTGGTTCTGGGCCTATCTCTTGGTCGAGCAAGAAGCAAGTTTCCATTGCTCTATCTTCAGTCGAGGCAGAGTACAGAGGGGTAGTTAACATAACCATTCTGGCTATGTGGCTGCAACATTTTCTCACTGAGTTGGGCATTCAGCTTCATCGGCCGATCGTCAACTAGTGTGATAACCAGAGCACTCTGAAGTTCTACAGAGATCCAGTTCAGAGGCAGTGGACGAAGCACATCGAGATCCACATGCACTACATTTGAGACTTAGTACAGGAGGGGATCATCGACTTACAGTTTTGTCCCTCAGCAGAACAGATGGCAGNTGTACCTTGAGGGGGGGGGGGCGGGGTTTCCCATGAGGTTTTTCCTCTTTCCTCACTTTATTTTCAGTGTATCTTTTGTACTTGGGTACCTAACATGGCCTCGTTGCTGGGACCCAATCTTTATTTTCACCATAGTGATGTTCAGGGGGGGTGTTGGAGTTACTTCACACACACCTAGGATTTATTTTTCCTAAGGTTATTCCTTATTTCTTATTCATAATTAGTTATTATCCAGTCTCCTATATTTTAGGGGAGGATATTCCACCTGGAGAATATTCTCTTTCAGTTGACACTTCAGTTTGACTAGTTGAGTTGAGTTTAGATGTTGCATTGGGATCATCACCATGCAACATTGGCATCATCACCATGTTAATTCGACCTTTCCTTGGTATCATCACCAAAGTGGCACATTAGCCTTGATTCCTTGAGTTAACTCCTCACTACTATGTGTTCAGTCAGTTAACTGAAGACTATTTGACTAGTTAACTCAACTAGGTGGTAGTTCACTCCCGTAACTACCTGAGAGACTAGAATAGGTGGCAGTTCACTCCCGTAACTGCTGGTGTGTGTCCAGATCACTCTAGACCACCACTATGGCGACTTGGTTCGCCTCAAGTCGAACTCATTGAGTTATACAAAGTATATCATGTGTAAATTATTCATTTTTCACAACGGTTAATGAGAATTATTTCCATTCTTTCTCTCCTTCTTCTTCTTTCTCCAATTCTCTCTGCAAATGTGTGTATTATTGTTTAGCTAGATCTATTTTGTGCAGGTTCAACACATTTACAGCATTGACTTTCATATTAGTTTTAAGTTGACTTAAAAAATGTGTATAAATTTTAATGTGGAACATAACAAATAAAAAAATCTATTTTTCAATATAACAAAATTAGTATTTTTATGACATCTGATTCGTCAATAAATTGATAGTGTTATTGCAACCTTCACTTCATTCGAGGTTTGAAATTAATTTTGACGTGACTATATATGAGTGTCACTTTCTTATAAGGTACAACTCTATTGATAAAATAATTTTATAACAAATATAAAATAAAAACCATACATATGTTTATATTGAAGTAGCCCCCTTTCACAACTCCCAAAACACATTGAATGGAGACACTTTACCCATCAATTCTATATAAACCAAGTCACATGAAATGAATCCATTGACCTATGAAATAAGACTCTATTTATTATTTTCTTTTCTTATTTTTCCAAATATGTAGTTATGAAACCATTTTTAATTCTTTTGGTAAGTTACCATTGACCTATGAAATAAGACTCTCTTTTTTTTTATTCTTATTTTTCTAAATGTGTAACCATTTTTAATTCTTTTGGTAAGTTAATTGATAGCTACGAGGTTAAAAACCCAATGGATCTGGTGGCAGGCTTGTTCGGGCACTGGCATTGTTGGGGCAGACTCCCATTCATTTTTTTGGCAGACGTGATTTGGCATACGGTTAAACTTGTTAGGACAATCTCTACGAACGCAAAACCTTCACTATATACTAAAAACCGTTATTCAAAAAACCAGCTGCTTATGGAGACATATGATAGAAACGTTGGGCTCCAAAATAAATTTAGTTTTTTTTTGAAATGACATATTTTAATTATAGGAACGAGCTAAAGCACTCGCACACCCTCTGAGGGGAATGAGAAACCTCAAAAGCAAAGGAAACTCGGTAAGTTTACATAGATTTGAGTAAAATTTATTTTATTATCTTCAGAGGCAGTATATCGCAACCTGCTGCACTTGTTTTTCTTAATCTAAGTTTTTGGAATCTTCCTATGTTAGTTTTTCTTTTTAGATATTTTGATAGGCAACAAATGTGATGGTCTTACAACTTCATTTTCATTTTCATTTTTTATTTCAGTTTTTTTTTTTTTGTTTTTGTTTAATAATAGTTTGAATAATTTTATGAGGTTAGCCATTTTATGTTAATTCAAATTCATGTCCCAATATATCAATATTTTCATTGTGAAAGTATAAATATGTGGTTGTTCTTGGGAATGTATTTTCCCCATCTTTTGTTGGGGCTAGACATTACTTCTCGCATGGACTTATAGTGATGTTGATGGGGAGTTTTTGATCTCTATTGTTGTTGGCATGGACTTTCTCACAACATATATGTTAATTGTTATGGATTTACCCTTTTCTATTCTTTTAAGTGTATTTACATATGTTGATTGTATAAATATTTGAAACATTATTTTCATTTGTTGTGACACCATATTGAATAACTTGATTATTTTTTGACATGCATACTTGTAGACTATCCCTAAGAGATAACCATGGAGTTGAGTTATCTCTTTCACATTATCAGAATCTCATTTACTATATTCTTTGGTGTCCTTTATGTATATCAAGGGTTAATCTGAGGTATAACTATTGTCATTACATGTTGCCTTGTGTTCTTGTATGTTGAGTTTTCATTTAGCTAAGTTGTAGGTTAGGAAGTGTTGTCATAACAATTGCCTTATTTTCTTCATGGTTTGATTGCTCGTGCCATATTTTTATATTGTATTGATAACCAATATGAATTCTTTAATATTTTGAAATGCATAAAGGTTTTTTTACAGTTTTTATATGTTAATGCACACATATTTTTGACATTTTTATTGTAAATATTTATGCATATAGGTTATGCTTTTCTTTTACAATGTGGGCATTGTTAAGCTCGGGGATGCTATAATTTTATCCTTAGAATGGATACAAGAATGGAGATATGTTGAAGAATTAGGTCTAGAGGGAGATTTGGCATATGACTAGGAACAATATGTTAATCAACTCAAACACGGTGCCATGAGAATTATCATGCAAGAAAATAAACTAAAATGGTCCAAAAATATAACAACATGAATTGTGACTGCTAAATCAAGTTATGGGACAAGAATGGAAGAAGAAACAATAGGTGAAAATTTTTGGTGGTGGAAGTCAATTTGGAAGTTGAACAACCCTCTAAGGCCAAGATTTTTTCTTGGCTAGCCTTGGAAAACAAAATTTTGACATGGGACAATGGTCAAACATGAAGCTAGTATGGCGGTTAGTGTGTTTTATGCAAAATCAATAAGGAGTTGGTTGAACATCTTTTTATTTATTGTCCTTACTCAAAAATAATATGGAATGATGTTCTCCAAGTTGTAAATGGAATGAATGGTAGAGATCATTGGAACAAAGACTTTAGTAGTATGGTTTCAAAGTTGGTTTATAGATAGATCTTTGTCGTGTTTTAGATATTTACCTTTCTATGTGCTTTGGGGTCTTTGGCTGCCAAAAAACAAAATGTTGTTTGAAGGAAAATATATATCTTAGTTAAGTGGCTCACAAAATTAGGGTCTCCTTTGGGGGTAGTTAGAAGACTCAAACTGCAAAATCCCAAAGAGTCATAAAGGAGAATTTTTTCATTCAAGATATCTGTGGTTTCTTTAATGTAGCAAGCCAAGAAACCTTGAGTAAATGTGGAGTAAGAACCCTTTTATTTTTAAATTCCTATCACTTGTTTTCTTATAAATTCGGTATTAGGTAGGGGCCCAATAAGAGAGGTGAGTTTTTTGCTCTTCGGATCCTTCTAAAATTTGTGGTTGATAAGGGCTTGGATAAGATTCAAGTAATGGGAGACTCAAAGCTACTCATGGATTGGAAAAATAGAAAAATCACAATTTAGAATTGAGCTTTAAATTCCATTGTGAACAAAGTTCTAGAGGTAATAAGTTAGTTTGTAGATATGTCCCTTAATGGCATATTTTCAAAGAATCAAACTCACAGGATGAAAATTTGTTAGAGGTTGATCCATATTGGATCATTATATATTTTTTCTTATATCTCAGTACTTTCTGGGTGATTTTTTTTCTGGAGGAATCAACTTGCAGAGCCATTTTGACAGCAAGTCCCAATTTGGAAAATTAGGTCCAAAAAATCATATGAAATCTTCTAGATCCATTTTGAGGCATCAAACAACATTTTTTGGGGGTCCAAACCTACAATGGAGGAAGATATCATATTCTACACACCAAGACCTTTCCAATGGTGCAAGAATCACGTCAATCGGAGCTCGTATGCAAGGTTATGCCTCCTGCAAGTTGACCACCATGGTATGAGAGGATGCCACGTTAGGCCCCGTTACTCACGCATATGGGGCTATCCATGTGTGTACTTTCAAGAATATTCTAGAAGGTCCAAAAACCTTGTCACAATTGAGGGTTGAGGAAGTCAAAACCATACCCCTGGATGGATATCGAGCTATGTTAAATACCAGGCCGTTAGGAGGAGAAGAGGTTCCATTCTCTTGCATTGTATCTTGTTCCATAACAGAGAAAAATATATAAGAGTGATATTTTGTGAGCATAATAAAGGATGAGGAGGATTTTGTAGTAGTCATTCATGTCATACTATCACAAGGTAACTCCATAGTGAGTTCCCATTTCCTTTGTATGTGAATATTATAACTGAAGCAAAGAGAGTATAGCATAGGCCTGACCTTCTAGCTAGGTTTTCTCTCGTATTGGGTTTCCCAAGTCAAATATTGTGTTCATTTGTGTAATTTATGCTCATTCTATCATTTGTGTATTTCAGTTGTTTCTTAAATTCAAGCCATAAGCTAGAGATAATAAATCTGGGAACTTGGGAAATAAACCACATAAATCTAAGATTTCCTAATATTGTAAAAAAAATTGTGACAAACTATTCCAATGGAATATCCATGGCAATTTACAGATCATATTGTTATCAGAGTAGGTTTCTTTGGGGTATTTGTGGGAAGTTACAGGGATTCGAGAATTGGTTTAAGAAGAAATCCATATAACCCTAGCCATAGTCGATGAGTCTCTTCATAACAACCCTCAAGATCCAATAAATGGGAGATTTGCAAGGATGGAAGAGCAATTCACTAACATATCTCACAATATGTCCCTCCTCATAGCAACTCCAGAAAGCAAGCTCAGATCGTTTGAAGAGGTTGGAGGCTCTAACTCTGAGATCACATCAAAAGGGAAATCATGAGATAATGAAGACCCAGAAAAGGAGTCGAGGAAAGAGCTCGAGAAAGAGAAGCCTAGTTCGAGTGGCGTTAACCCTTCATAGTCCCTATTCAATATGGAAGCAAAAGTAGACATAAAACCATACCAAGGTGAGATTGATGCATTAAAATTGAATCATTGGTTGCAACATCTAGAAGTTTATTTCAATGCTCACCATATAGATGAGGAGAAAAAGATATCATTTGTCAAACTGAAGTTAAAAGGACATGCTTTAACCTAGCGGGAAAGTTACACATAAACACTTAGGCTAGAGGGTGATCCACCCGTAACTAAGTGGGAGGATTTCAAAACCCTCATTAAGTCCTAGTTCTATCATATTGGGTACATAGAGGGCTAATGGATCCATTGGCATTAGTTCAGGAAAAGGCAGGGGAACATTGTATAGGAGTACATCTCCAAGTTCAAAAACACGGCCATCATGTTGGGTATCTCTCCCAAGAACCCAGATGTACTCCTCAAGTATCTAGGGGGTTTACATAGACATCTACGAAAGCAAGTGATGTTTTTCAAGCTAAGGAAAATGGACGAGGGATGTGTACATGCATAGTATCTATAAAACTTAGGCCACAAGAAAGGGCATCCAATCGGTTCCAAGAATAAAAAGAACAAGGAAGCTTCCAATGAGTGGAAGAAGAAGTGGAAGGGAGGGAGGATAAGAAGACAGTAGCCATTGCACATCAATGCGAAAGGAGGTGAATCTGACTATCCTTCATCACCAAGAAGAGAAGGATATGAAAAAACTCTTTCACATCAAGATCCATGTCAAGAAGACCAAGATAAACGCTTTATTTGACTCTCGTTTACAAGATAATCTCATAGAAGTGGATTTGGTCAACAATATTGGATTGGAGTTTCACGATCATCCTAGCTCCTATCCATCGGGTTGGGTAAACAAGGATGCATAGATCAAGGTAACTAAATAATGTAAGATTAAATTTGTTCTAAGTGCGTACTTTATTGATGAAGTGGTGTTGGATGCAGTACCCCTGGACGTGTGTGGTGTAGTGTTTGGGAGCCCCTACATGTATATGAGGAATGTAATCATCATGCATAGAGCCAACCGGTACCACCTAATCAAGGATGGGAATTCTTACATAATCAATGCTCACAAATGTAAATTGAAGATCTCAGTTGTAAGTGCTAACCAAGCCAAGAAGTTGATTAGTTCCAGTAAGAAATATGTTTTACTTTTCTTAAGAGAAAATCAATATGATGATGAGTCAATAAGAGTAAAGGCATCCCTGGAGGGGTGTATTAAAGAGCATAAACATCATTTGGAGGAGTTGTTATAGGCATACATAGGAGTGTTCTAGGAGCCTAAAGGAATACCACTCAAGAGGGAAGTGGAGCACGGAATACAATTATTGTCAAAGTCCCCATTTCCAAACATTGGGCTATATAGACAGTTTGTTATGGAAACAAATGAAGTGAAGAAGAAGTTGCAACATCTACTGAAGCAAAGAGTGATTCGACCGAGCACCTCACCTTGTGGGCCACTTATCATTATAGTACCCAAGAAGGATGGGACTTGGAAGATGTGTATAGATTATAGAGATTTAAACAAGATTACACTCAAGACTTGATACCCTCTACCCAGAATCAACGATTTGTTAGACCAATAGTAGCACGCCAAATACTTCACCAAGTTGGATATGAAATCAGGATACCACTAGGTATGTGTCAAATAAGAAGACATGTGGAAGACCGCCTTCGAGACAAGGCAAGGTCTATATGAATGATTGGTCATGCCATTTGGCTTATGTAATGCACTAGCTACATTTAGGAGACTGATGAAAGATGTATTACACCCATATTTAGATTCATTTGTTATAGTATATTTGGATGATATATTGGTTTATAGCTCTACCTAGGAATATCACATTTCACATCTTATGTAGGTGTTAGAGACCTTGAAAAAGCACCAGTTGTTGGCTAACCTCAAGAAATGTGAGTTTTCTCAACAGTCATTGGTGCATTTGGGGTGTATGATCAATCGAGGGGAACTCAAGATAGATCCCGCAAAGATGGAGGCCATCATGAAATGGCCATTTCCTACAACTATCATTAAAGTGAGGATCTTTGTTGGGGTAGCACAATACTTGTGGAAAATCATAGCATTGTTTTCAACGGTAGTTGCACCACTCCACGCCCTACACAATGAGTGGTAAGAGTTTCCAGTGGGGGAAGAATCAACAAAAGGATTTTGATAAGATGCAAAGAAATAGAAGTTAAGCACTAGATCTCGCATTACCAAACTTGCAAAATCCTTTCAAAGTAGAGACAGATGCAAGTGTGTATGTCATGGGAGCAGTTTTGATGCAAGGAGGAAGACATGTATGCTATCATTCTAAAATATTCCATGGGGAATTTCTCAAATACCATACCTATGAAAAGGAACTCAATGCCCTGGTTCAAGCTATTAAGAAGCAGAAGCACTATCTGATGGGAAAGGAAACCATTATCCACAAAAATCACTAGCCATTGTAGTATTTGCAAGCACAAAGTAAGCTTCAACAAACCATGCCAAGTGGATGGAGGTTTTGCAACAATTTCATCTAGACATCAAGTATAAGAAGGGAAATACTAATAAGTTGTAAAACATGCTTTCAAGGCCACCCACATCCAATATTACAACATTTGGAACTCTTATGCACATGGCATCTTTTGCCCATGATGCATACAAAGAGTCATACACAGAAGATGATCTTCAAGGAGGTGTTTTAGCAACTATAGGTCCAAATTCATGTAGAAGAAGGTGACAGTAAGACTGAATATCATCTCTAAAATGGGTGGTCTACAAGCTAGACAAGCTCTGCATTCCCAAAGGTGAAAAATTGCAGCTTATCAAAGAGGCTCACACCTCCAAAGTTGCATGATGTTTTGGTGTTGGGAAGACAATTGCTAACTTACAAAGGTATGTGTATTGGCCTATAATGCAAGAAGATGTAGCGTGGTATATTAGAGGATGTATACTTAGTTGTACCAACAAGCCCAGTAACATAAAACAAGGTCTAGACCATCCCTTACATGTACCCACTCGACATTGAGAAAGCCTTTCCATGGATTTTGTGGGAGTTTTACCAACAACCAAGAAAGGACATGCCGATCCGGATTATTTTTGGCACGAAATGAGATCGGAGATATAATAAAGAAATGCAGAGAGATATTGCAGATATTCAATAATATAATAGAAATATATCAGAGATGCAACCATAAACACATATATACAGTAATACATGATTTCTATTAATGAAATAAATGTACAAAGACTGTAAAATACAGAGTGAAAGACTCGATAGAATGGTGCCAGCTTATCTCTGAGAAGAGATGTGATGGCTACTCGCATTCACAAGAAGATGATTACAATGAGGCTCTGAAGGAATTTTTGCAATAAACAGGAATGCCAAAAACTCTAGACATCCAAAAACCTAACCCTAGGAGATGAAGAGCCAAAAGTCATGTGGGCCCCGTTTGGGTAAGTTAGTACATCAACTTCCCGGGGTCGTAACTTTTGCATACGATCTCCGTTTTAGGCGTATGATAGCTCGTTGGAAAGGTATCATCAAGGAGATTCATTTTGGGGGCTCAATCATGCCTTTGTCTATGATTTAAAACCATGATATCGAAAAACCTTCATTTGGGACCTCAAAATGGCCCCGAAAGTTAAAAACTGCTAAAAATAGTAAATTGTCAAATTTGCCAGAAAACTGTTTTGAGCCAATCGAAAAAGGTGGGTGGCCACCGATATCCACCTGGATCAATCCTCCCTCCTTAGGAAACAATGGTCTCCATTGCGTTGAGTTCTCGGGGGAGAGGGAAAAGCGTTTACTGAATCTACATCTTGGTGAGCTACTTGTCTTGCTGGAGACGTCGCGCTGCTCAGTTTGTGGAAGTTTGTCACGAACCTGTTGAGGATGAGGTTGTTCAACAAGTCGAGATACATGAGAGGATGGTGTGCAGAAGGAATCTTTGCGCTTTTTTGCAACCTTGTCAACCTGCTTCGGTTGGATAGAAGGTGCTTGGGGCGAAGTTGTAGTGGTTGCAGTGTCCTTCTATTCTCTTTTTGAACAGATTGTGAAGAAGCTAAATTTTGCAGTATGAGATACTACCTTGCGGCACTTTTTAGGTGGAACGGTAGTCGGAACTACCTCTGGTATTCTGTAGAGATGATCCCCTAGAGAAACAATGACACTATGGGGTCGAGACTCATAAACAGTGTGGTGCTTCCACATATATGGTTGGCCCAAGAGAACATCACAGACATCTAGTGGGGAAACATCACATAATACCTCATCCTTGAAGGGTTGGATGCCATATGGCAATCGACATTGCTGGCTGACACGAAGATCTCATCCTTGGCGAAGCCACACGATGTTGTATGGCTGCGGGTGTGGTGTTGTCGACAATCCCAATTGTTTGATGACCTCTGCTGAGATGAGGTTCTTCTGGCTTCCGTTATCAACAATAAAATGCAGTGGTGTACCCTTCACCCACATCTGTGAATGAAAAAGGTGCTCCTCCTCTTCAGGATCTGTTGGTTCTTCTGGTTGAATTGTTGCGGTCGCGACAATAGCAGTGGGGTCTGCGTCAATGATCTGTCCTTTACCAGTTTTTTCAGAATCAGATTCTGAATCAGGATTCAGCTCCTTGTCTTTGATCTCGACCACCAATGACTATTTTGAGAGACATTCATCGGTGTTGTGCCAGGGGCTTTTGTGAAAATAGCACCATTTTCCTGTGTCCTTCTTTGTCTTCCCGTGACCCTTCTTTTCATGTGGCTTGGACTGGTTTTTGAAAGACTATTTGTTAGGGACGTCTTTGTCATACTTTGGTTGTTGCGTATTTGCAGAACCAAAATCTCGTTTGTTCTGGTGCTTAAATTTTTGCTCGATTTTAACAGCATATCGATAGGCAGCACCGAGTGATGAGATGTCCAGAAAATCCATTTCAGTATGGATGTATCTGTGTAGAGCCCCACGGTATTTCAGAACCAAATGTCGTTTGGAGTCTTTGATACCCAGCTTGGTGCACAACGTATGGAAGGTATTGATAAACTCCAGAACTACTTGGCCCCTCTCTTGCCGCGGTGTGGTCCATCTCATGTACTAGTCCTCATAGTTGCCAATAGGGTAATATTGTTCCTTTACCGCATCCACAAAAAAATCCCAAGTGGGATCGACCCCATATATTTTAGACTCTTCTGTGGAAATCCCCTCCCAATAAGTTTCCCACCAATGTTTGACATAGGGGAGAGCTTTAAGGAGTGTGAAGGTGATCTTTTATTTATCGAAAAATTTGTGAACAGAGAAATAACCTTCTAGCAGATTTAACCATTTGTCTAGGGCTTCTGCATCTATCTGTCCTTCAAATACAGGAATATCAAAATTAACTTGTACCTTGAAAGGTGAGGTGCCTCCAAAGTGGCCACTTGATGAAGATGCACCTGTTTCTATCAGCAGGCATTGAAGGATGTGGGAAAAATTGTCCATCATTTCGTCCCTCTGTCACGTGAGAGCTTGCTCAAGCAACAGATTGATAGGATCGTCTGCTCCGTCATTTTTATTTTCTTTTGCCATTGAGGGTTTCTTGGGTGTGCGAGATTCATTGTCCTCAAGAGAGACAAGCTCAAGACCCAACTTGCTATACTCAGACCTCGTCGGGGACATGCACTGAAAAAAATGATCAAGAACAACCTGCTCTGATACCACTGATCCGAATTATTTTCGGCAGAAATGAGATCGGAGATATAATAAAGAAATGCACAGAGATATCGCAGATATTCAATAATATAATAGAAATATATCAAAGATGCAACCATAAATACAGATATATAGTAATACACGATTTTTATTAATGAAATAAATGTACAGAGACTATAAAATACAGAGTGAAAGACTCGATAGAATGGTGGCAGCTTATCTCTGAGAAGAGATGTGACGGCTACTCGCATTCGCAAGAAGATGATTATAATGAGGCTCTAAAGGCATTTTTACAATAAACAGGAATGCCAAAAACCATAGACATTCAAAAATCTAACTCTAGGAGATGAAGTGCTAAAAGTCATGTGGGCCCTGTTTGGGTAAGTTAGTACATCAACTTCCTGGGGTCGTAACTTTTGCATACGATCTCCGTTTTAGGCATATGATCGCTAGTTGGAAAGGTATCGTCAAGGAGATTCATTTTTTGGGCTCAGTCATGCCTTCGACTATCATTGAGAACCTTGATTTCAAAAAACCTTCATTTGGGCCCTCAAAATGGCCCTGGAAATTAAAAACTGCTAAAAATAGTAAATTGCCAAATTTGCCAGAAAATTGTTTTGAGTCAGTCAGAAAAGGTGGGTGGCCACAAATATCCACCTGGATCAATCCTCCCCCCTTAGGAAGCAATGGTATCCATTGTGATGAGTTTTCTGGGGAGAGGGAAAAGATTTTGTTGAATCTGCATCTTGGTGAGCTGCTTGCCTTGTTGGAGACATCGCGCTACTCAGTTTGTGGAAGTCCATCATGAACTTGTCGAGGCTGAGGTTGTTCAACAAGTTGGGCTACATGAGAGGATGGTGTGCAAAAGGAATCTTTGTGCTTTGCTACAACCTTGTCGACCTGCTTCTGTTGGATAGAAGGTGCTTGGGGCGAAGCTATAATGGTTGCAGTGTCCTTTTGTTCCCCTTTTGAACAGATTGCGAAGAAGCTAAATTTCGCAGTATGAGATACTACCTTGCGGCACTTTTTAGGTGGAACAGTAGTCGGAACTACCTCTGGTATTCTGTAGGGATGACCCCCTAGAGAAACAATGACACTGCAGGGTCGAGACTCATAAACAACGTGGCGCTTCCACATATATGGTTGGCCCAAGAGAACATCACATACATCTAGTGGGGCAACATCACATAATACTTCATCCTTAAAGGGTTGGATGCCATATGACAATCAACATTACTGGTTGACATGAAGATATCGTCCTTGGCGAAGCCACATGATGTTGTATGGTTGCGGGTGTGGTGTTGTCAACAATCCCAACTGTTTGACGACCTCTACTGAGATGAGGTTCTTCTGGCTTCCGCTATCAACAATAAAATGCAGTGAGGTCCCCTTCACCCACATCTGTGAATGAAAAAGGCACTCCCCCTCTTCAGGATCTATTGATTCTTCTGGTTGAATTGTTGCGGTCGCGACAATAGCAGTGGCGTCTGCGTCAATGATTTGTCATTTACCAGTTTTTTCAGAATCAGATTCTAAATCAGGGTTTGGCTCCTTGTATTTGATCTCGGACACCAATGACCGTTTTGAGCGACATTCATCGGTGTTGTGCCATGGATTTGGTGGAAATCACATCATTTTCCGGTGTCCTTCTTTGTCTTCCCATGACCCTTCTTTTCATGTGGCTTGGACTGGTTTTCGGGAGACTGTTTGTTAGGGACGTCTTTGTCATACTTTGGTTGTTGCGGATTTGAAAAACCAAAATTCTGTTTGTTCTGGTGCTTAAATTTCTGCTCGATTTTAACAGCATATCGATAGGCAGCACCGAGTGATGAGATGTCTAGAAAATCCATTTCAGTTTGGATGTATCTGTGTAGAGCCCCATGGTATTTCAGAACCAAATGTCATTGGGAGTCTTTGATACCCATCTTGGTGCGCAACGTATGGAAGGTATTGGTGAATTCTGAAACTACTTGGCCCCTCTCTTGCCGCGGTGTGGTCCATCTCATGTACTGGTCCTCATAATTGCTAATAGGGTAATATTGTTCCTTTACCGCATCCACAAAAAAATCCCAAGTGGGATTGGCCCCATATATTTCAGACTCCTCTGTGGAACTCTGCTCCCAACAAGTTTCCCACCAATGTTTGACATGGGGGAGACCTTTAAGGAGTGTGAAGTTGATCTTTTCTTTGTCAAAAAATTTGTGAACAGAGAAATAACCTTCTTGCAGATTTAACCATTTGTCTAAGGCTTCTGCATCTATCTATCCTTCAAATACAGGAATATCAAAACTAACTTGTACCTTGAAAGGCGAGGTGCCTCCAAAGTGGTCGCTTGATGAAGATGCGCCTGTTGCTATCAACAGGCATTGAAGGATGTGGGAAAAATTCTCCATCATTTAGTCTCTCTATCACGTGAGAGCTTGCTCAAGCAACAGACTGATAGGATCGTTCGCTTCGCCATTTTTCTTTTCTTCTGCCATTGAGGGTTTCTTGGGTGTGCGAGAGCAATTGTCCTTAGGAGAGACAAGCTTGAGACCCAACTTGCTATACTCAGACCTCGTCGGGGACATGCACAGAAAAAAATGATCAAGAACAACCTGCTCTGATACCACTAATTCAAATTATTTTCGGCACGAAATGAGATCAGAGACATAATAAAGAAATGCACAGAGATATCGCATATATTCAATAATATAACAGAAATATATCAGAGATACAACCATAAACATGGATATACAGTAATACACAATTTCTATTAATGAAATAAATGTACAAAGACTGTAAAATGCAGAGTGAAAGACTCGATAGAATGGTGGCAACTTATCTATGAGAAGAGATGTGACGACTACTCACATTTGCAAGAAGATGATTACAATGAGGCTCTGAAGGCCTTTTTACAATAAACAATAATTCCAAAAACCCTAGACATCAAAAAACCTAACCCTAGGAGATGAAGCGCCAAAAGTCATGTGGGCCCTGTTTTGGTAAGTTAGTACATCAACTTCTCGAGGTCGTAATTTTTGCATATGATCTCTGTTTTAGGCATATGATAGCTCGTTGGAAAGGTATCGTCGAGGAGATTCATTTTGGGGGCTCAATTATGCTTTTGGTTATTACTGAGAACCTCGATCTCGAAAAACCTTCATTTGGACGCTCAAAATGGCCCCGGAAGTTAAAAACTACTAAAAATAGTAAATTGCCAAATTTGCCAGAAAATTGTTTTGAGCCAGTCGGAAAAGGTGGGTGGCCACCGATATCCACCTAGATCAATCCTCCCTCCTTAGGAAGAAATGGTCTCCATTGCATTGAGTTCCCGGGGGAGAGGAAAAAGCGTTCGCTGAATCTGCATCTTGGTGAGTTGCTTGCCTTGCTAGAGACGTTGCGCTGCTCAGTTTTTGGAAGTCTGTCATGAACATGTTGAGGCTGAGGTTGTTCAACAAGTCAGTCTACATGATAGGATGATGTGCAGAAGGAATCTTTGCACTTTTCTGCAACCTTGTCGACCTGCTTCTATTGGATAGAAGCTGCTTGGGGCGAAGCTGTAGTGGTTGCAGTGTTCTTCTCTTCCACTTTTGAATAGATTGTGAAGAAGATAAATTTTGCAGTATGAGATACTACCTTGCGGAACTTTTTAGGTGGAACAGTAGTCGGAACTACCTCTGGTATTTTGTAGAGATGACGCCCCAAAGAAACAATGACACTGGAGGGTCGAGACTCATAAACAGTGTGGCGCTTCCACATATATGGTTGGCCCAAGAGAACATCATAGACATATAGTGGGGCAACATCACATAATACCTCATCCTTGAAGGGTTGGATGCCATATGACAATCGACATTGTTGGCTGATACGAAGATCTCGTCCTTGGCGAAGCCACTCGATGTTGTATGGCTGCGGGTGTGATGTTGTCGACAATCCCAACTGTTTGACAACCTCTGCTGAGATGAGGTTCTTCTGGCTTCCGCTATCAACAATAAAATGCAGCAGGGTCCACTTCACCCACATCTGTGAATGAAAAAGGTGATCCCCCTCTTCAGAATTTGTTGGTTCTTCTGGTTGAATTGTTGCGGTCGCGACAATAATAATGGGGTCTGCATCAATGATCTGTCCTTTACCAATTTTTTCAGAATCAGATTCTAAATCAGGGTTCGGCTCCTTGTCTTTGATCTCAGCCACCAATGACTATTTTGAGCAAAATTCATCAGTGTTGTGCCAGGGGCTTTTGTGGAAATCGCACCATTTTCCAGTGTCCTTCTTTGTCTTCCCGTGACCCTTCTTTTCATGTGGTTTGGACTGGTTTTTGGGAGATTGTTTGTTAGGGACATCTTTGTCATACTTTGGTTGTTGCGTATTTATAGAACCAAAATCTCGTTTGTTCTAGTGCTTAAATTTTTGCTCGATTTTAACAACATATTGATAGGCAGATCTGAGTGATGAGATGTCCAGAAAATCTATTTCAGTTTGGATGTATCTATGTAGAGCCCCACGGTATTTCAGAACCAAATGTCGTTCAGAGTCTTTGATACCTGGCTTGGTGCGCAAGGTATGGAAGGTATTGCTGAACTCCAGAACTGCTTGGCCCCTCTCTTGTCACGGTGTGGTCCATCTCATGTATTGGTCCTCATAGTTGCCAATAGGGTAATAATGTTCCTTTACCGCATCTACAAAAAAATCCCTATTGGGATCGGCCCCATATATTTCAGACTCCTCTATGAAACTCTACTCCCAATAAGTTTCCCACCAATTTTTGACATGGGGGAGAGATTTAAGGAGTGCGAAGGTGATCTTTTCTTTGTCGCAAAATTTGTGAACAAAGAAATAACCTTCTGGCAGATTTAACCATTTGTCTAAGGCTTCTGCATCTATCTATCCTTCAAATACATGAATATCAAAATTAACTTGTACCTTGAAAGGTGAGGTGCCTCCAAAGTGGTCGCTTGATGAAGATGTGCCCGTTTCTATCGGCAGACGTTGAAGGATGTGGGAAGAATTCTCCATCATTTCATCCCACTATAGCGTGAGAGTTTGCTCAAGCAACAGACTGATAGGATCGTTCGCTCCGTCGTTTTTCTTTTCTTTTTCCATTGAGGGTTTATCGGGTGTGTGAAAGTGATTGTCCTCAAGATATACAAATGTGAGACCCAACTTTCTATACTCAGACCTCGTCAGGGACATGCACTGAAAAAAATGATCAAGAACAGCCCGCTCTAATACCACTGATCCGGATTATTTTCGGCACGAAATGAGATCGGAGATATAATAAAGATATGCACAGAGATATCGCAAATATTCAATAATATAACAGAAATATATCAGAGATGCAACCATAAACATAGATATATAGTAATACACGATTTCTATTAATGAAATAAATGTACAGAGACTGTAAAATACAGAGTGAAAGACTCGATAGAATGGTGGTAGCTTATCTCTGAGAAGAGATGTGACGGTTACTCGCATTCACAAGAAGATGATTACAATGAGGCTCTGAAGGCCTTTTTACAATAAACAGGAATGCCAAAATCCCTATACATCCAAAAACCTAACCCTAGGAGATGAAGCGCCAGAAGTCATGTGGGCCCCGTTTGGGTAAGTTAGTACATCAATTTCCCGGGGTCGTAACTTTTGCATACGATCTCTGTTTTAGGCATATGATAGCTCGTTAGAAAGGTATCATCGAGGAGATTCATTTTAGGGGCTCAATCATGCCTTTGGAAATCATTGAGAACCTCAATCTAAAAAAACCTTCATTTGGGCCCTCAAAATGGCCCCGAAAGTTAAAAATTGCTAAAAATAGTAAATTGCCAAATTTGCCAGAAAACTGTTTTGATCCAGTCAGAGAAGGTGGGTGGCCACCGATATCCACCTGGATCAATCCTCCATCCTTAGGAAGCAATGGTCTCCATTGCGTTGAGTTCCCGGGGGAGAGGGAAAAGCGTTTGCTGAATTTGCATCTTGGTGAGCTGCTTGTCTTGCTGGAGACGTCGCGCTGCTCAGTTTGTGGAAGTCTATCAGGAACCTATTGAGGCTGAGGTTGTTCAACAAGTCGGGCTACATGAGAGGATGGTGTGCAGAAGGAATCTTTTCACTTTGCTGCAACCTTGTCGACCTGATTCTGTTGGATAGAAGGTGCTTGGGGCGAAGCTGTAGTGGTTGCAGTGACCTTTTGTTCCCCTTTTGAACAGATTGTTAAGAAGCTAAATTTTTCAGTATGAGATACTACCTTGCGGCACTTTTTAGGTGGAACAGTAGTCGGAACTACCTCTAGTATTCTGTAGAGATGGCCCCCCAGAGAAACAATGACACTATGGGGTCGAGACTCATAAACAGCGTGGCGGTTCCACATATGTTTTTGGCCCAAGAGAACATCACAGACATCTAGTGGGACAATATCACATAATACCTCATCCTTGAAGGGTTGGATGCCATATGACAATTGACATTGCTGGCTTACACGAAGATCTCATCCTTAGCGAAGCCACCCAATGTTGTATGGCTGTGGGTGTGGTGTTATCGACAATCCCAACTGTTTGACGACCTCTGCTGAGATGAGGTTCTTCTGGCTTCCGCTATCAACAATAAAATGCAGTGGGGTCCCCTTCACCCACATCTATGAATGAAAAAGGCGCTCCCCCTCTTCAGGATCTATTGGTTCTTCTGGTTGAATTGTTGCGGTCGCGACAATAGCACTTGGGTCTGTGTCAATGATCTGTCCTTTACCAGTTTTTTTAGAATCAGATTATGAATCAAGGTTCGGCTCCTTGTCTTTGATCTCGGACACCAATGACTGTTTTGAGTGACATTCATCGGTGTTGTGCCACGAGCTTTCGTGGAAATCACACCATTTTTCGGTGTCCTTCTTTGTCTTCCCGTGACCGTTCTTTTCATGTGGCTTGGACTGGTTTTTGTCAGACCGTTTGTTAGGTACGTCTTTGTCATACTTTGGTTGTTGCGGATTTGTAGAACCAAAATTTCGATTGTTCTGGTGCTTAAATTTCTGCTTGATTTTAACAGCATATCGATAGGCAACATCGAGTGATGAGATGTCCAGAAAATCAATTTCAGTATGGATGTATCTGTGTAAATCCCCATGGTATTTCAGAACCAAATGTCGTTCAGAGTCTTTGATACCCAGCTTGGTGTGCAAGGTATGGAAGGTATTGGTGAACTCTAAAACTGCTTGGCCCCTCTCTTGCCGCAGTGTGGTCCATCTCATGTACTGGTCCTCATAGTTTCCAATAGGGTAATATTGTTCCTTTACCGCATCCACAAAAAAATCCCAAGTGGGATTGGCCTTATATATTTCAAACTCCTCTATGGAACTCTGCTCCCAATAAGTTTCCAACTAATGTTTGACATGGGGGAGAGCTTTAAGGAGTGCGAAGGTGATCTTTTCTTTGTCGAAAAATTTGTGAATAGAGAAATAACCTTCTAGCAAATTTAACCATTTGCCTAGGGCTTCTGCATCTATCTGTCCTTCAAATACAGGAATATCAAAATGAACCTATACCTTCAAAGGCAAGGTGCCTCCAAAGTGGCCACTTGATGAAGATGCGTCTGTTGCTATCGGCAGGCGTTGAAGGATGTGGGAAAAATTCTCCATCATTTCGTCCCTCTGTCGCGTGAGAGCTTGCTCAAGCAACAGACTGATAGGATCGTCTGCTCCGTCGTTTTTCTTTTCTTCTGCCATTGAGGGATTCTTGGGTGTGCAAGAGTGATTCTCCTCAAGAGAGACAAGCTCGAGAACCAACTTGCTATACTTAGACCTCGTCGAGGACATGCACTGAAAAAAATGATCAAGAACAACCTGCTCTGATACCACTGATCTGGATTATTTTCGGCACGAAATGAGATCGGAGATATAATAAAGAAATGCACAGAGATATCGCAGATATTCAATAATATAACATAAATATATCAGAGATGCAACCATAAACACAGATATACAGTAATACACGATTTCTATTAATGAAATAAATGTACAAAGACTGTAAAATACAGAGTGAAAGACTCGATAGAATGGTGGCAGCTTATCTCTGAGAAGAGATGTGACGGCTACTCGCATTCGCAAGAACATGATTACAACGAGGCTCTAAAGGGATTTTTGAAATAAACAGGAATGCAACAAAACCTAGACACCCAAAAACCTAACCCTAGGAGATGAAGCGCCAAAAGTCATGTGGGCCCCGTTTGGGTAAGTTAGTACATCAACCTCCCAGGGTCGTAATGTTTTCATACAATCTCCGTTTTAGGCGTATGATATCTCATTGGAAAGGTATCATCGAGGAGATTCATTCTGGGGGATAAATCATGCCTTTGGCTATCATTTAGAACCTCAATCTCGAAAAACCTTCATTTGGGCCCTTAACATGACCCCGAAAGTTAAAAACTGCTAAAAATAGTAAATTTTCAAATTTGCCAGAAAAATGTTTTGAGCTAGTCGGAAAATGTGGGTGGCCACCGATATCCACTTGGATCAATCCTCCCTCTTTAGGAAGCAATGGTCTCCATTGCGTTGAGTTCCCGAGGGAGAGGGAAAAGCGTTTGTTGATTCTGCATCTTTGTGAGTTGCTTGCCTTGCTGGAGATGTCGCGCTGCTCAGTTTATGGAAGTCGTTCATGAACCTGTTGATGTTGAGGTTGTTCAAAAGGTCGGGCTACATGAGAGGACGGTGTGCAGAAGGAATCTTTGCGCTTTGCTACAACCTTGTCGACCTGCTTTTGTTGGATAGAAGGTGCTTGGGGCGAAGCTGTAGTGGTTGCAGTGTCCTTCTGTTCCCGTTTTGAACAGATTGTGAAGAAGCTAAATTTTGTAGTATGAGATACTACCTTGCGACACTTTTTAGGTGGAATAGTAGTCGAAACTACCTTTGGTATTATGTAGAGATGACCCCCTAGATAAACAATGACACTACGAGGTCGAGACTCATAAACAACATGGTGCTTCCACATATATGGTTGGCCCAAGAGAACATCACAGACATCTAGTGGGGAAACATCACATAATACCTCATCCTTGAAGGGTTGGATGCCATATGACAATCGAAATTACTGGCTGACACGAAGATCTCGTCCTTGGCGAAGCCACCAAATGTTTTATGGTTGCGAGTGTGGTGTTGTCGACAATCCCAACTGTTTGACGACCTCTGCTGAGATGAGGTTCTTCTGGCTTCCACTATCAACAATAAAATGCAGTGGGGTCCCCTTCACCCACATCTGTGAATGAAAAAGGCGCTCCCCCTCTTCAGGACTGTTGGTTCTTCTGGTTGAATTGCTGCGGTCGCGACAATAGCAGTGGGGTCTACGTCAATGATCTGTCCTTTACCAATTTTTTCAGAATTAGATTCTGAATCAGGATTTGGCTCCTTGTCTTTGATCTCGGCCACCAATGACTGTTTTGGGCGACATTCATCGGTGTTTTGCCAGGGGATTTTGTGGAAATCGCACCATTTTCTGGTTTCCTTCTTTGTCTTCCTGTGACCCTTCTTTTCATGTGGCTTGGACCGGTTTTCGAAAGACTGTTTGTTAGGGATGTCTTTGTCATACTTTGGTTGTTGCGGATTTGCAAAACCAAAATCCTGTTTGTTCTGGTGCTTAAATTTCTGCTCGATTTTAACAACATATCGATAGGCAACACCGAGTGATGAGATGTCCAGAAAATCCATTTCAGTTTGGATGTATCTGTGTAGAGCCCCACAGTATTTTAGAACCAAATGTCGTTCAGAGTCTTTGATACCCAGTTTAGTGCGCAATGTATGGAAGGTATTGGTGCACTCCGGAACTACTTGGCCCCTCTCTTGCCGCGTTATGGTCCATCTCATGTACTGGTCCTCATAGTTGCCAATAGGGCAATATTGTTCCTTTACCGCATCCACAAAAAATTCCCAAGTGGGATCGGCCCCATATATTTTAGACTCCTCTGTGGAAATCTCCTCCCAATAAGTTTCCCACCAATGTTTGACATGGGGGAGAGCTTTAAGGAGTGCGAAGGTGATCTTTTCTTTGTCGAAAAGTTTGTGAATAGAGAAATAACCTTCTAGCAGATTTAACCATTTGTCTAGGGCTTCTGCATCTATCTGTCCTTCAAATACAGGAATATCAAAATTAACTTGTACCTTGAAAGGCGAGGTGCCTCCAAAGTGGCCGCTTGATGAAAATGCGCATGTTTCTATCGGCAGGCGTTGAAGGATGTGGGAAAAACTCTCCATCATTTCGTCCCTCTATCGCGTGAGAGCTTGCTCAAGCAACAGACTGATAGGATCGTCTGCTCTGTCGTTTTTATTTTCTTCTGCCATTGAGGGTTTCTTGGGTGTGCGAGAGCGATTTTCCTCGAGAGAGACAAGCTCGAGACCCAACTTGCTATACTCAGAACTCGTCGGGGACATGCACTGAAAAAAAATGATCAAGAACAGCTTGCTTTGATACCACTGATCCGGATTATTTTCGGCACGAAATGAGATCGGAGATATAATAAATAAATGCACAGAGATATCATAGATATTCAATAATATAACAGAAATATATCAGAGATGCAACCATAAACATAGATATACAGTAATACACGATTTCTATTAATGAAATAAATGTACAGAGACTGTAAAATACAGAGTGAAAGACTCGATAGAATGGTGGCAGCTTATCTCTGAGAAGAGATGTGATGGTTACTCGCATTCGCAAGAAGATGATTACAATGAGGCTCTGAAGACCTTTTTACAATAAACAGGAATGCCAAAATCCCTAGACATCCAAAAACCTAACCCTAGGAGATGAAGCACCAAAAGTCATGTGGGCCCCGTTTGGGTAAGTTAGTACATCAACTTCCCGTGGTCATAACTTTTGCATACGATCTCCGTTTTAGGCGTATGATAACTCGTTGGAAAGGTATCATCGAGAGATTCGTTTTGGGGGCTTAATCATGCCTTTGGCTATCATTAATAACCTTTATCTTGAAAAACCTTCATTTGGGCCCTCAAAATGGTCCCAAAAGTTAAAAACTGCTAAAAATAGTAAATTGCCAAATTTGCCATAAAATTGTTTTGAGCCAATCAGAAAAGGTTAGTGGCCACCGATATCCACCTGGATCACATGCCTATCTTTTTGTGGTAGTTGACAAGTTCAACAAGATGTGCATTTTTATGCCTTGTAAAAAGACCATCAAAGGATAAGAGGCAAGAAACATGTTCTTTGAACAGGTTTGGGTGCACTTTAGAATACCAAGGAGCATCATCTCAGACAATGATACCAAATTTCTAGTGCATTTTGGACTACATTGTGGGAGAATATGGACACTAAGTTGAAGAGATCTACAACATTCCATCCATAGACATATGGGCATACATAAGTAGTCAACAAGACTTTGGTGCAGTTTTTTAGGGGTTACAATTAGAAGTATCTAGAGACCTGGGATGAAAATATAACTTATATACAACACTCTTATAACAAAGCAATCCATACTTCTACTGGTAAGTCATTTTTTGAAACTTGCTTTGGATATTTGACACATTCACCCTTGGATGTTGTATATGGATAACAATGAGGAGTGAGGGAGGACCTCATAGGAGATGCATTTAGAGCATAAAACAATATTGAGAATATTAGGTAGATCCATTTGCAATTACAGAAGATTTTGAAGAAGTCACAGGAAAAGTATAAGGCCGATCAACACATAACTAATAATTCATTCAAAGTGGGAGACACGGTTTGGTTGTAGTTGAACAAGAAAAGACTACAGGGTCCTAGTAAGAAGATCAAGTCTCTATGATATGGCCCTTTAGAGATATTGGAGAAGGTGAGAAATAATTCCTATATACTCAGTCTACCCCCATACATGTGCATTTACTTAGTGGTGAATGTGGAGAATCTGAAAATCTATGAGCCTTCCATGCTGGACTAAGAAGAGAAATAGGTCCTACCTACCATAGAGGACTTGACACAGGATGCTCATACAAAGTTGGAAGAATACATAGTTTTACAGAATAATTTCATAACTACAAGACATGGGTAGCATGACCTTTGGCAAATTGGGTTGAAAGGACAACTTACAAGCAAAGCAAAATGGTACTCTAGGGAAAAGGTAGAGGAAAATTTTCCTCGCCTCATTCAATAAAGATGTTTGGGACTAAAATCCTCCCTAAATGGGGAGGTATGATCTAGATTGGATCATTATATAATTTTTCATCTATTTTGATACTTTCTAGGTGAAAAAAAAGTTGGAGGAATCAACTTGCATAGCCATTTGGTGGTAGGTCCCAATTTGGAAAATCAGGTCCAAAAAACCGTATGAAATCTTCCAAAGCCATTTTGAGGCATTAAACGTTTTTTTTTTTTTTGGTCCAAACCTACTCTAGAGGAATATTCCATATTCTACACACTGATACCTTTCCAACGATGCAAGAGTCACCTCAGTCAGAGCTCATGTGCAAAAATTATGTCCCCTGCAAGTTGACCTACCGAGTTGACCACCATGGTATGAGAGGATGCCACGTCAACCCTCGTTACGCGTGCATATGAGACTAGCCATGTGCGGACTTTCAAGAAGATTCTAGAAGGTCCAAAAACCTTATCACAATTGAGTGTTGAGGAATTCAAAACCCTACCCCTAGATGACTATCGGGCTATGTTAAATATTAGGCCGCTAGGAGGAGAAGGGTTCCACTCTTTTGCATTGTATCTTGTTCCGTAGTAGAGAAAAACATATGTGAGTGGTATTTTTTAGCAAAATAGAGGAGGAGGAGGAGGATTATGTAGCAACCATTTATACCATAGTGTCAAAAGGTAAATCTATAGTGAGTTCTCATTCCTTTGTATGTGCATTTTATAACTGAAGCAAATAATCTATTTGTAAATTCCTCTATTTATACTTACTAGATAAATTAGCTAAATTTACAAAAATAAAATACATAAAAATGAGGGATCATTTCCCTACACTTATTTTGTTATTATTTCTTTCTATGAAATTAAGAATACTAGAATAATATCTCAATTTACAAAAAAAAATTAAATATATTTGGTCATTATTAAATATGTGAGAAAAATGTATTTATATAAATTTAGATGATGTTATATATGATAAAATTGTCTTGATTTATTGGCACAATTATTGATGTGATCATCTATTTAATTATTTCTACAAAATTGACATCATTATTGACATTAGCATTAATGTTTTGTCATCTCTAAAATTGATGCTAAAATTGACATTATTTCCACCTCATGTTTAAAAAAAAAGTTTGGATGAAAAATCAAGGATTCATAATTTAGTATCTAAAATGGACTCTAAAAATTAATATAATCTAATTGCAATTGAAAATGTGATGATAGAGCCTAAAATTGCCATTCAATTTGAATCCAAAATGACAAAATTCAAATTGAATCCAAAATGACAAAAAGTGAGAAATTGATAAATTTGATTTTAAGAATTATGTTGATTGGTTTGGTTTGGTAATTTTGGATTCAAATTACTTAAAAGATTGTAGTGTGAAATACACAAAATATTTTCTATACATGATGATGGTATTTAGATAAAAAAAATTGACAATATATGTTGTAGGTTATCATGAAGAAATGTCAATATAAAATGCTTTTGTGTGTACTTAAAATTTTATGATCAATGGAGATGTATTTACATATTAATTATGGTATTGTCTAAACATTCTACGTTTTGGTATTTTTAGTCGGAATTCGATGATATAAATTTAGGCGAAAACATAATTTTATGTTATTTAAATTGCATTTCTAAATGTATAAATAGATTCAATATGTTGAAAACCCATGTCACACTCGAATTATACAAACTTAACCATTCAAATCTACAGATCCAACAAATTTTCGCCAAATTTGAAACAAAATTAAATGAATAATATCCCAAAAAAAAATAAAAACATAAAATGTTTAAACTACAACTATCAATTATTACACTTGATCATAAAGCATAATTTGAAATGAAAGTTATTACACTTGATCATAAAGCATGATTTGAAATGAAAGTTTTGATAATGGGTGTTATAAACATATTTTTTTAATGAATACTCAAAACATATTGTGTACAAGTGACATACATAGAGTTTCGAAGTCAAAGACAAAGAACACATAATTGTTTCTCAAGAGCTTCGAAATCAAAGACAAAGAACACATAATTGTTTGTCAAGTTGAAAAAAATCTTCATATGGTTTGAAACATGAGATAAGTTTATTCGATGTATACTTATACATCGATATTAAAGGAGAGGGATTTAGTGAGTGTGACATAGAGTTACTAGAAGTTGAAATGGCTTAGTTGATAGAAGTAAAATAAAAAATTTCTAAGAAATTTTAGATGACATATAGATGGTTATTTCATTATTTTTTGGAATTAATTTCATATAAATATAGGAATCAATATTTAAGTTGAAGTCACTTAGTTGATAGAAGTAAAATAAAAATTTTGTAAGAAATTTTAGATGACATAGAGAAGGCTTAGTTGATAGAAGTAAAATAAAAAATTTGTAAGAAATTTTAGATGACATAGAGAAGGTTGTTTCATTATTTTTTGGAATTAAGTTCATATAAATATAGGAATCGATATTTATAAGAGGGATTTAATGAGTGTGGCATAGAGTTACTAGAAGTTAAATGGCTTAGTTGATGAAGTAAAATAAGAATTTTGAAAGAAATTTTAGGTTACATATAAAAGGTTATTTTATTATTTTTTTGAAAATAAGTTCATATAAATATAAGAATCAATATTTATCTCTTTAATATGATATTGTTAGAATAAATTTATGATGAGAAAGTTTAATGCTTCAATGTGAATGGAAACATTCCAGAAGTTATTTATGAAAAATGATTTAAAAAAAGTGAACGAAACTTTGTATTAACAATTACTGGGACAACTAATTTACTTAAGTTGTAGTGAGAAAAATGTAAGTGATTTAGTGGGTATGGTTTCTAGAGACATGATTGCATAATGCAATTCATTGGAATGTAACCAAGAGAATTTTAAGGAACTTTGGATTAGGAAATTAAGTTTTAGAAAATGATTTAGAAATATACATTCAAATAAATTATTAAATTAAAAAAAAAAATAATAAGTTTGAGATTGTGTAATTTGATGACAAAGTAAAAAGCAATAAATAATAGTTATTTCTTCAACGGTCGGTGATTGAGTGTAAATTCGAGATTATGGCTACGTACATGGTTGTACGGTTACACACACCACTCACATGTATACATGTTAAACGAAATAAGGTGATGTAATCATTTTATGATAGTTAGAGTGTTATAAAGTTGTTGAAATTTCAAAACACACCAAGATACAATAATTGTTCACTAGAGAGGTGCAAGATGGAGAGGTTAAGCTCATGTACCATTCCATTAAAGATGAGATTGTGGCTATCTTCACCAAACGTTTTTATGGGGGTTGTCAGGTCACAAGTTTGAATCTAGAGGGGGGAGAGTATGTGCACCTTTGTAGACTAAGTAGTCAAATCACTATGTAGAGGGTCCATTGTCCCATAAACAAAACAGTCTCGTACATCAATTTGTTGTTTTGTTAGGCCATGACCTTAAAATTAGATTATTATTATTATTATTATTAGATGTTAGACATTATGAGTTAGTCCTAATGGTCACACTCATTAAAAGACCCTAATAGAAGTATTGTTCATGATGAAAATTTGGTACCTTCATTTTTCACTATACTTATTAGTAGTGTTACCAGAACCGTACCGAAACCGGTAAAACCGGCCAGTCCGACCGGGTCATAGGCAAAACCGGTTCAAACCAGCCATTCAAACCTCCCTTACAAATCAAGAGAATGTGTGCACTAATGTTGCAATTGTATCTTTTCCTTCTAGACCAGGGGAATCAAGCTAGGCTTGGAATCCCCCTGTTGAGTCTACTCATGTTGAGGATGTAGATGATGACTCTGAGTTTGAGTTTGAGTTTCAGTTTGCAGATTCAAATCATTAGATTATGTAGCCTTGACTCTCTATTCTCTAGCCTAGAATCTAGAGTTATTTTTGGATTTTATAGGCCATTTAGAGCATTTTTAATGATGTATTTTGATTCAGATATTCATATGACTATGGAGTGCACTTACTCTTAGTGCTATTTTGATTTTATACATGTTACTTGTTATATATATATATATATATATATATATATATATATATATGAGAAACTTTGCAAATTTGTGTATAATGGTTTGGATTCACATGGATGCACATGAATATGTATTTTTTTTCAAAATTTGAATATTTTATGTATTTTTAGTGACCAATTTTTTGATCTGGTTTTTTTTTCGATTCCAGTTCGATTCCAGTTTTTTTGGTCAACCGGTCCAGTTCTGGTAACATTGTTTATTAGAGAAGTTGGGACACTAAAAAGTTCCTAAACACATTCTATCTTGTCAAAGAATAAATACCAATAAAACCAAGTTGATCATTACATTAAGGAATCTCAAAAAGAAATAACCCATTTTTATTTTATTTATAATTTTAATAACATATATATTATTAATAATAAATAATTATTTCTTCATGGTGGTAGGAGCGGGAAGAATGCTTTTTAGCCCTAATGAAACAGTTGAAATTAACTTTTCTTGGAGTCTAGTTAAAACCTCCAACAATCAAGCAGAAGCCTATGCCTTGCTCCAAGCGATACAAGTCTCCAAGAAACTCCAAATTTAGTAAAGCGACTCCAAAAATACAATCAGATATTTCATTCAAGGAACTTCCCCGAAGAATGCTCATATAAGATCTATTATCAGATAGATCAATAACTCTTTAAATTATTAGTAGGCAAACTTGGCTATAACTTGAGCAAAAGGGGTGATTAATATCAATGGGGAGCTCTAGTATAACCCAATCCCTTAAGGATTTCCATCACATCAAATTTATTTAGAAACATCCTCGAATTTGACAACAGATGTCATTGTGACACACACCCTCCCATCTCACACCTCATCTCTCATGCAGCTCCTGGTTTATGTCCTCTTCGTACGTCTTCTCCTTTCTCGTGGTGGGATTTTTTGGATAGTCCATATTTGGGCGCTCTCTCTAGTTCGTTGAGTTCATGTGGATGGAAATAGACATCATGCATTCAATTATGGCGCGTATGGCGAGTCCTTTCTTCCATCGATCCTCATCATGCAAATCAATGGCAAGGTTAAAGAATTATTGATGTTTTTAGTATTACTCAAGTTAGGTAGCTCCACTAAGCTTCATAATTTTGTTGTAGTATTACTCAAGTTAGGTAGCTCCACTAAGCCGCATAATTTTGTTGTAGTAGTTTCTAGCATTTTTTCACTGTAGATTTTGCAAGCCTCGGCCACACCCTTTCTTGATAATATAAATCTCCTAATTGTTATTAAAAATAATAATAAATATTGTTTTCTTAATATGTATAAGTTTTTTTACAATTATGGAGAGAAGTTAACAAATGTTGTTTGTCTTTATCATTTATTAAATGTAAATATTATTTTTAATATATAAGTATTATTAATATAATACATAATACATTTCTTTTGTGAGAGATATTGCTTCAACTTCTTTTACAACTTACATGATTTTATGTAATGATCTTTGTCCTTTATAAAATCTTAATTCCCAAATTTTTGGTGAAAATTTTGTGTAGGTTCATAGATTATCTTTAATATAACTTTTTTAGCACATTAATGTTATAATTTTTATTTAATATTTTTATTTTTTTTAGTTAAAATTAAGGTCATGATTTATTAAAATTTTATATAGTGTCATGTTTTATATGCTTTATCATTCCATCACAAATGGTTTCCACCTTCAACCCCTTTCCATGAGATTTGAACTTATAACTTTATGGGAACTAAATCTCACACAAATCAATTGACCTACATCTTATGAGCATGTTAAGCCAGGTGTTGCCACAAGGCCATACCTCTCACCCCTTAGATAAGTCCTAGAGCGGGCCCTTATTTATATATTTTTAAGTATTTTTGGTCAATGTCATGAATTGCACATGTGTACTTGTGAAAACAAATTTGGTCTAAGTGATCATGATTGGCGATCTAATCCACTAAATTTGTGATTTAAGGCCTCAACCAACACTAAGTCAACATTTTTTTTTTTCCACAGAAAATTTCACTTATATTATATATAAAAATTTACACTCGGTAACCCAATCAAAAAGGATATGTTCCTCTCCAGCTCCCAACAACCAGAAGGATAAGTAAGCTAAAATATCAAACACAAAACCACCCCAACTTCTCCAAAAAAATAGAAGAAAACACCTGACTATAGCAAAGTCTTCAACTAATAAACCGTGTTCAAAAAAAGACCGTGAGTCGATAATAACTGACATAAAGTCCTTTACCAGAGTTTGAGTGACAATAAGGGTCCATGATGTCCGTCCACCACCTATGAATAAATTATTTTACCCTCTTGTATGTCGAGAGCTCTTTTTGAAAGTGTATATGCCTCATGATTGAACTCTTTGTAGATGTGTGTGAAACTAAGAGACCTGAATCCTTTCACCATGTTTAAAACCCTCTCTTTCCAACTGTGTAAATTGAGAATCTGTAGATTCCCTCTCTGATTCAACTAGTTGATGACAATTTTCGAGTCTACGAAAACTTGTAGATCCTGAATATGGAGACAAGTTGCTACTGTAAGAAGTTCCCAACCCCCCAATAGCTTAGTTCTATTATTTGAACCCGATCCATAGTTTAGTGTCCAAATGTATTATGTATGTTTGCCCATCCTAAGAACACCTCCAACACCGCTTTTTAAACCTCGTTCTTGAGCAGCTCCATCAAACCAACCTGTTGTTGTTCCCCCAACAAGTACTAGAGGAAGGCGAGGTAAAAGAGCATGAATGCTTCTATCCCAAGGGAAGTCCATGCTACCAAAAATCCTTTGTGAGACCAACTTTTTAGAAGGCCGACCAAAGTCAAAGAGTGCCCTATTACGCTCCAGCCAGATATTCCATCAAAATATGGCTGGAAAATGTGGGAAGGAAGTACATGAATTTGACCAATCAAGAAACCAAGCATATAGACTCTAGAGTGGCTCCCCCTCTACAGGAGTTTAATTTAAGAGAAAGAGTCACCGGTGACCAAACCTACTGAGTGAAACTATAGTGTTTCATAAGATGTAATAACGTCTGTACCTCCTAAGCACGTAGGCCACAAATGCTTGGCCCATGCCAACCCCTTAGCTGAAGATTTTCTCCTGATAGGATCTTATCTTCCATCAATAGCCACGTAAAAAGTTTTAACTTTGTCCTAAGATCCCAAGACCAAAGTCTTTGATGCCACCAATTATTACTATAAACCCGGAGAGATCTAGAAAGAGCCACATAAGCATTTTTTGCAAAGATAAAACCCGATCGGTCACCCCTAGTCCAAACAAGAGTATCAGGTCTGTTAGACAGTTCAATGCCTAAAGCTAATAAAGCACAGTAGAAATGTTTCCATTCCTCCGCCTCAATGCCTAATAAACTATTAAGCCCTAAATAGTGGCTCATTACCCCTTAATTGGGGCATATTACATTAGTAATGTTATTTTATTTATGTCGGCTTGAGTCCATTAGTTGTAATTGTACCTCCTAGTCTCTTATATATACCAAGGAGACATTTTCATTTGGAATCATCTTGTATTTGGACATTTATGTGGGGTATAAGGAGGTTGCCCCCTCGAAGAGGCTTATTACCTGAAATTCTCTCTTTTTCAAGGCGTTGAGTACTTATTCTGAGGTTTTTCTATGCTATATTGATATTTGGTTCTTAACATAAACCCAACATTTCACTTGATTTCCACTGTGCCAAAACGACCCCAATCCTGTCTAAACCTTTAGTCTGGAATAAGTAGTATATACCTTTCCCCTTAAGTGTTGTAATAAAAAAAGGAGATAACTAGGATCCAATGTTAAAACTGAGGATCATATCCTCACCAATATGAATAGAGTGCCCCAACCCAGGTTCCAAGCCAACCAGTGAGTAATAACCTCCATTGACTTAACCATGCTACGCCAGAAGATCGAAACATTTCGTGATAGCTTCGTAGTGGACCTCAACTAGGCCACTACAAAGAGTGAAGGAGGGTACTTGTCTAGTAATACTCTATGCCAAAGCCCATCTTCCATCAAGCAACACCACAATGTATTTGCAGCAAGAGCTTTGTTGAACAAAGGAAGATTCTTAATCCCCCAACCGCCTTGTGATTTAGGTTTGGCAATAGACTCCCAATTACAGAGATGGATTTGTTCCTTTATCCCACTCCCAGACCACATGAAGTTGAACAAAACTGTCTAATCCTGCTAAGAACAATAGTCAGAATAATAGCTACCGTCAGCCAGTAGACTTGCAAACTTTCATCCTTGATTTCCCAGATAGCTTTGCAGTTTCGCTTATGATTTGTATACCAGTGAAAGAACTTTGTGTTCAGGTCACCTTTCCGAAGGCAAATAACTCTGCTTCTTTGTCTCCACAGTTCCTTCTCTGCCAAGAGAATACTGCTTCTTTTTTGCTTGAGAAGTTTGATTTGTAAATTGTTGTCCCCTGTATCCGACCTTTGAGCCTTCGAAAGGTAAGCCCTCCTTATATGTTCCTCTAGTAGTTCAAGTTCCTGTATATTTTTATGCTTCAATTTTGTACCCTAGGCTTTCACTCTACTCTCCAATACTTTTAATTTTCAGACAAGGCTTTTTTGTGCTGAGGTTTCTCCTACAAATACAGCCGAATTCCAAACCTCTGTGACTAAATCTTTGAAGCCCTCTTCCCCCAACCAACATGGGTTCAACTTGAAAGGAAAAGTAACCCTTCTAAGGCAATTGTCTAATTGTAGTAGTACATGAGCATGGTTAGAGATGAATGGCATAACTACCCAAGACTGATGTCTCCCAACCACCTTGAGTAAATCCTCAGCCATATAAATCATATCCAATCTTTTGGAGATTTTCTCCATCCCACTTCTTCCATTGCGCCATGTAGGCCCACAAGCAATACTAGTTATATCCACTAACCCTTTTTCTAGAAATATTTTTTTGAAGTACCATGCCAAAGGATCTAAATGAGCTTTTTCTCCCCACACTTCACCAACTAAAACAATGAAATTCAGATCACCCGCCACAATTAAGTTTTTGTAGTCCAACAATCCATTGCTAACTAATTTGTCACACAAGGTTTTGCAGTTTGTACACGACCCATATAAATTAATCAATGTAACTGAAAGATTTAGTTCAAGAAGAGTACATGTCAACAAAATGCCACCAACACTTAAAAAAGGAGAAAGTGAAAATTTAAGTGGATCCCTCGGAGAAAGATTTGTAGTAGTTTCTAGCATTTTTTCACTGTAGATTTTGCAAGCCTCGGCCACACCCTTTCTTGATAATATAAATCTCCTAATTGTTATTAAAAATAATAATAAATATTGTTTTCTTAATATGTATAAGTTTTTTTACAATTATGGAGAGAAGTTAACAAATGTTGTTTGTCTTTATCATTTATTAAATGTAAATATTATTTTTAATATATAAGTATTATTAATATAATACATAATACATTTCTTCTATGAGAGATATTGCTTCAACTTCTTTTGCAACTTACATGATTTTATGTGATGATCTTTGTCCTTTATAAAATCTTAATTCCCAAATTTTTGGTGAAAATTTTGTGTAGGTTCATAGATTACCTTTAATATAATCTTCTTAGCACATTAATGTTATAATTTTTATTTAATATTTTTATTTTTTTAGTTAAAATTAAGGTCACGATTTATTAAAATTTTATATAGTGTTATGTTTTATATGCTTTATCATCCCCTCACAAATGGTTTTCACCCTCAACCCCTTTCCATGAGATTTGAACTTATAACTTGATGGGAACTAAACCCCACACAAACCAATTAACCTACACCTTATGGGTATATTAAGCCAGGTGTTACCACAAGGCCATACCTCTAACCCCTTAGATAAGTCCTAGAGCATGCCCTTATTTATATATTTTTAAGTATTTTTGGTCAATGTCATGAATTGCACATGTGTACTTGTGAAAACAAATTTGGTCTAAGTGATCATGATTGGGGATCTAATCCGCTAAATTTGTGATTTAAGGCCTCAACCAACACTAAGTCAACATACTTTTTTTTCCACAGAAAATTTCACTTATATTATATATAAAAATTTACACTCAGTAACCCAGTCAAAAAGGATATGTTCCTCTCCAGCTCCCAACAGCTAGAAGGATAAGTGAGCTAAAATATCAAACACAAAACCACCCCAACTTCTCCAAAAAAACAGAAGAAAACACCCGACTATAGCAAAGTCTTCAACTAATAACCCGTGTTCAAAAAAAGATTGTGAGACGATAATAACTGACATAAAGTCCTTTACCAGAGTTTGAGTGACAATAAGGGTCCATGATGTCCGTCCACCACCTCTGAATAAATTATTTTACCCTCCTGTATGTCGAGAGCTCTTTTTGAAAGTGTATATGCCTTGTGATTGAACTCTTTGTAGATGTGTGTGAAATAAAGAGACCTGAATCCTTTCACCAAGTTTAAAACCCTCTCTTTCCAACTGTGTAAATTGAGAATCTGTAGATTCCCTCTCTGATTCAACTAGTCGATGACAATTTTCGAGTCTATGAAAACTTGTAGATCCTGAATATGGAGACAAGTTGCTACTGTAAGAAGTTCCCAAACCCCCAATAGCTTAGTTCTATTATTTGAACCCGATCCACAGCTTAGTGTCCAACTGTATTATGTATGTTTGTCCATCCTAAGAACACCTCCAACACCACTTTTTAAACCTCGTTCCTGAGCATCTCCGTCAAACCAACTTGTTGTTGTTCCCCCAACAAGTACAAGAGGAAGGCGAGGTAAAAGAGCAGGGATGCTTCTATCCCAAGGGAAGTCCATGTTACCAAGAATCCTTTGTGAGACCAACTTTTTAGAAGGCCAACCAAAGTCAAAGAGTGCCCTATTACGCTCTAGCCAGATATTCCATCAAAATATGGCTGGAAAATGTGGGAAGGAAGTACACGAATTTGACCAATCAAGAAACCAAGCATATAGAGTGGCTCCCCCTCTATAGGAGTTTAATTTAAGAGAAAGAGTCACCGGTGACCAAACCTGCTGAGTGAAACTATAGTGTTTCATAAGATGTAATAACATCTCTACCTCCTAAGCACGTAGGCCACAAATGCTTGGCCCATGCCAACCCCTTAGCTGAATATTTTCCCATGATAGGATCTTATCTTCCATCAATAGCCACGTAAAAAGTTTTAACTTTGTCCCAAGATCCCAAGACTAAAGTCTTTGATGCCACCAATTATTACTGTAAACCCAGAGATGTCTAGAAGGAGCTGCATAAGCATTTTTTGTAGAGATAAAACCCAATCATTCACCCCCAGTCCAAACAAGAGTATCAAGTCTGTCAGATAGTTCAATGCCTGAAGCTAATAAAGCACAGTAGAAATGATTCCATTCCTCCGCCTCAATGCCTAATAAACTGTTAAGCCCTAAATAGTGGCTCATTACCCCTTAATTGGGGCATATTACATTAGTAATGTTATTTTATTTATGTCGGCTTGAGTCCATTAGTTGTAATTGTACCTCCTAGTCTCCTATATATATACCAAGGAGACAATTTCATTTGGAATCATCTTGTATTTGGACATTTATGTGGGGTATAAGGAGGTTGCCCCCTCGAAGAGGCTTATTACCTGAAATTCTCTATTTTTCAAGACGTTGAGTACTTATTTTGAGGTTTTTCTATGCTATATTGATATTTGGTTCTTAATATATGGTATCAAAGGTCAATGTCTTGGGGTTTCGCTGCTATATCTGAGACACCTTGGAATTTTAGCTATAACTTTTTTTCTACGACGTTTTAGAAGGAAACCTTTGGAGGATATTTAGTAGATGGATCAAGGTACATTGGGTTAAAATTTCATCTCATGAGGCCTTATACTTTAGGAGATACATCATGTGCAAGATAGGGTTATGGAATCATCCTAAATTGAGTCATCGCGAAATTTTTGCTATAAATTTTTTTTTGTAACGTTTCAGACCCTGTAACCAGGAGAATACTCACAGAAATTATTAAGTTATTTGTGATAAAAATTTCAGCTTCTGGGTCATCTTACATTTGTAGATACACCTTGTGGAAGATAGAGTATTTGACTATTCCTATTGACTAGTCTCAAGCAGGTGTTCCAGGTAAAACAATCATAAATTCTTCCTAGAGTATCCAATTGGAGTGAAACTAGTTGCATTGGATATTGGATAGTCTATAGTATTTCTGGTACAAGTTTCATAATTTTATACCAATTATTTTGTGCGGGGCATGCTATACAAGTGATATCTCCTGGAAAGGCCAAAACTCAGCAAGTTGTGGGGAAGTTGCCATAAATTCTACTTGGCACATCCAATTTTGATCAGACCTATGGCATTGCAGAGAAGAAATATCAGAGAACTACAAAAAAGAAAATTTCATACCCAGAAGGGCTGAAATTTTGGAGATACAATAAAAGAAAGATTTTCTAGTAGAACCACCTCAAAATCAAGGTTTAAAGTGATACTTGGCCAAAATGCCACCAAAAAAGGCAACTTCTACACCAAATAAGCCTCCAGATAGTCCTACTTGGACTCTTGATGAAGGTGAATAAATGTGTAGGGACATAAATGATTTACAAAAGAAGACAATAACAAAAGATGAACTACAAGAGATGATGGATTCAACAGAAGCTAAGTTGGAGGCAATAAATACTAAGATGGATGGTTTAAAAGGGGAGATCATGGAAGGATTGAAAATTTTCATAATAGAGAGGACACCTGAAAGTGAAAATGTATCCCATGAAATTCATGATGAGGACACAAGGAAGATGAATCAAGAATGGAGACACTCTAACTTTGGGTTGAAGACCAACCACTTTCCTAAGATTGATATGAGGAATTTTGATGGCAAGGACCCAATCACATGGATACTTCAGATGGAAAAATTATTTGATCTACATAATATGCCACATACACAAAAGGTATGGATTGATTCTTTATATTTAGAACCCAATCAATTTGTGTGGTATCGATGGCTTTGTTCTCGCAAATCACTTGTCACTTGGACAATTTTCACAAAAGAAATGATAGGACACTATGAGGATACAAGGAGCAATACATTCTTTAGCCAATTGATAAATCTCAAGCAAAAGGGTTCAGTTACAGAGAACATTGAGAACTTCCAAAGATTGAATATAAATGTAACAGATATTCTAGATGAGTACTTGATTGATGTATTCATAGGAACTTTAAGGGATAACATTCAACATGAGGTTCGTCTTTGGCAACCCAAATCATTGGAGAATGCATTTAGGGTGGCAAGAAATGTTGAAAGTAAAAATATGGCTATGGCTACTAGAATGACCACTCCTAACATCTATCAAGAGAATAATGTTCCTTCTTCTAAAACACCTCAACCTACCAGGTTGACACCTCAACAATTGGAGGAAAGAAAAGCAAAAGGTTTATGTTTTAATTGTGACAACAAGTACAGTAAGGGACATAAGTGCGGTGAGAAGAAATTATTCTACATAGATTGTGAAGAGGAAGAAGAACAAAAATAAGAACAAGAACCATCTCAAGATGAAAATGTAGACGCGATTTATTCTGAAGAGTTGACTCCCACGATATCGTGTAATACATTGGCTGGAATTAGCACTCCTCAAACCCTCAAGATCGAAGGATATCAAAAAGAAAAAGGTAATAGTCCTAATTGATTCTGGTAGTACTCATAATTTCATTCAGTATAAATTATCCAAAGCTCTCAATTGCTTTGTATATACTGCACCAGAGTTTCAAGTAATGATTGCAGATGGAGGAACTATCAATTTCTCAGGAAAATGCAATAAGATCAATATTACTATGGGGGAATATGTAATGAATAGTCCAATGATTGCTATACCCATGGTTGGTGTTGATGTCGTACTAAGAATCCAATACTTACAATCATTAGGAACAATGGCTTTTAATTTTCAATAACTTTTCATGAAATTTTCATTGGAAGGAAAAGAAATTGAGTTAAGAGGTATCACAGGGAAACTTAGTAAGGTGATAAGCTCCAATGGCATGAAAAAATTATTGAAAAAGGGGCATCAAGGTGTAATTGCATAACTATGCTCACTAGATGTTCAAACATCTAAGCCATCTATTCCCTTATATCTCCAAGGGATCATTGATAAACATTCCAAAGTATTTGAAGATATTCCCAAAGGTCTTCTACCCACTCGAAATCATGATCATGATATTCACCTAATTCCTGGGAGTGTTCCTCTTAACATTAGGCCATACAGATGCCCTTATGCCCAGAAGAGTGAAATTGAGCACATGGTTGAAGAAATGTTAGAGGCTGACATTATTAGACCTAGCCAGAGTTCTTACTCTACACCGGTGGTAATGGTATTCAAGAAAGATGGTTCATGGCATATGTGTGTAGATTATAGAGAGCTCAACAAGATCACTATTAAAGATAAGTTTCCCATTCTTGTCATTGATGAATTGTTAGATGAACTACATGGAGCAATCTATTTCACAAATTTGGATCTCCATTCAGGGTATCATCATATTAGAATGAAGGAAGAAGATATCTCAAAAACAACATTCTGAACTCATGAAGGCCATTATAAATTTTTGGTCATGCCTTTTGGCCTTACAAATGCACTTTCCACATTCCAAGGGTTGTTGAATTCCATTTTCAATCCCTTCCTTCGAAAATTTGTGTTAGTATTTTTTGGTGATATATTAATCTATAGCAAGTCTTGAGAGGATCATGTGCGACATGTTGACAAGGTGCTACAACTACTAAAGGAGCAACAACTATATGCCAAACCATCCAAATGTTTCTTTGGGGTGAAGGAGGTAGAGTATTTGGGTCATATTGTATCTCATGAAGGTGTCAAGGAAGACCATAACAAGATTAAGGATGTGATGGATTGGTCGATTCCAAAAACATTGAAGAATCTTAGAGGATTTTTGGGTTTGACAGGTTACTACCGCAAGTTTGTTTGGCACTATGGAAGAATAGCAACACCTTTAATGACACTAACTAAGAAGGATGCATTTTCATGGGTTCTAGAGGCAACTAAAGCTTTTGAACATCTTAAAGAGGTGATGTGCAAAGCTCATGTCTTGACCACTCCAGACTTCACAAAAACCTTTATTGTAGAATGTGATGCCTCGGGAAATAGAATCGTTGATGTCCTAATGCAAGAAGGAAGGCCCCTGGATTTTGAAAGTTGACCACTCAAGGGAAAGGACATACACAAACCCATTTATGAGAAGGAAATGATGGCAATACTACATGCATTGAAAAAATGGCGTCCTTACCTAATAAGTAGGCACTTCAAGGTCAAAACAGATCATGATAGTCTTAAATACTTCTTGGAACAAAGAATATCTTCAGAAGAACAACAAAAATGGGTGACCAAGATATTGGGTTATGATTTTGAAATCGTCTATAAAAAAGGGAAACAAAATGTTGTGGCAGATGCACTCTCAAGAAAGGATGAAAATGTTGAGGCCTTTCTCTGTGCTATCTCGATCATCCAACCCGATTGGATAATAGAAGCAAGGGATGAATGGAAGAATGACGAAAAAGTGTGGACTCTCATTCAAAGGTTGCAGCAGGATTCCAGTGCATCAGATACATTTACATGGAAAAATGATTCACTATGGTACAAAGATCTCTTATATTTATGTAAGAATTCCCAACTCAAACAAAAGGTACTATTGGAATTTCACACCTCTCCAGTAGGAGGGCACTCAAGATTTTTGAAAACCTACCATAGGGTCAAGAAGGAATATTTTTGGGATGGCCTTAAAACTGATGTTCAAAGGTTTGTCGCAGAATGTTTGGTTTGCCAACAAAATAAGGTGGAAACAATTAAGACCCCATGTCTTTTACAACCATTATCCATCCCAAGTCAGCACTAGGAGGAGGTTTCCATGGATTTCATAACAGGGTTACCAAAGTCTGAAGGAAAGAGTATCATCATGGTGATTGTTGATAGACTCACCAAGTACGCACACTTTTGTGCACTCTCTCATCCCTTCAAATCCAGTACAGTTGCCACCGCATTCATGCAGATAGTTCAAAAGGTACATGGCAGCGCAAAGATTATCGTAAGTGACAGAGATGCCATCTTCACTAGACATTTTTGGACAGAATTACTTTCTTGTTTGGGTACTCAATTGGCTCATAGCTCATCCTATCATCCTCAATCTGATGGACAAATCGAGATAGTGAACAAATGTCTAGAAGGCTACATTCGTTGCTTTG
The DNA here is from genome assembly GCA_032191745.1 of Picea mariana. NCBI lineage: Eukaryota > Viridiplantae > Streptophyta > Pinopsida > Pinales > Pinaceae > Picea > Picea mariana. The sequence goes on from JASDQU010101931.1 coordinate 252,155, forward strand.
TCTATGATAAACAATCACAATGGTTCAAATGGTTACCCTTGGCAGAATGGTGGTATAACACTTCCTTTCATACTGCAACAAAAATGACACCATTTATGGCACTCTATGGATCCCACCCTCCTTCCATCACTTCTTCTCTAAAAGAAAAATCTAAGGTTCAAGCAGTGGAAGATCACATCGAGCATCAACAACAAGTTCTCAAAATCTTAAAGGACAACCTGACCTTGGCACAAAATTGCATGAAACAACAAGCAGATCAACATCGTAGTGAAATAAGTTTTGAAGTAGGGGATTGGGTGTTTTTAAGACTATAACCATACAAACAGATGTCCCTCAAGCAAGCCAAGAAGGATAATAAATTATCACCAAAGTACTATGGCCCTTATAAGGTGTTGCAGAAGATTGGTACTGTGGCATACAAATTGGAGTTGCCTGCATCTTCATGAGTACACCCAATTTTCCATGTTTCATTCTTAAAGAAGGTTATAGGTGACAAGATCCTAGTTCAAACTATTGTTATGAAGGAAAAACTCTCTATGGCCAAGGGTAAACCACAACAGATAGGTATGACTGCAGAAATCAACTCAATTCCAATAAATGCTATATAGACTAATGTGCAAGATAAGAAAGAGGCCTACCTCGATCCAACGTTTGATGATGTTCCACCGTTGAGCACTTCGACCCAAAACTTTATACCTGCAACAAGTTTTCAACAAACAAGCAGAGCAAGTATATAGTGATAATACAAAGGGGTTATCACATCAAATAGCATAATCCATTAATAAACATTACAAACATGCCCGTGGATAATAATCATATATTTGCATGATACCAATAGGACAAGAAAGGAGTATTTCTATTAATGAATGATCAGCAGAAGTGACAACATTACAGACTTTCGTGTCGGCACGGTTCAAAACCAAGAAACCAAGTTCCTTCCAACTGGGTCTCCACCACTTCAATCCTCCGCCAAAGGCAAGATCATAGAAGGGAGATAATGAGGTTCTCTCAACAATAGGGGAAGAGCTTGGGGGCTGAACACCATGTTCAGACTTGAGGAACAAAGGGATGCAGACTCAATGAAGTAATTTCTCCAGAGTAACTTTGCTCTTAAAGTTGAATGCTTTCTCCTTCTTTCCACAGCTTGGAATTATGCTTTTATAGCCTTCAAAATGCAACTGAAGGGGCGAGTCGAAACGTTTCCAGTATGTGGAAGGCCAAGGATCAAAGATCTCTTGTCGTGATATGGAAACCCGTCTCCATTTTTGTATTTTTTGGCACAAATCCCAATGTACACGGGTTGTAATGGAGCAACCTTCGTATACGCATGTTGTATAGCAGATAGGGCACGTATATGTGGAAAAATATGTATTTTTAGCTCTAAATTCATCAAACAGGGATGACAAGTCTACATAGGGAAATGGAAAAAGGCCCTCTGTGCAAGATAGCAATTGTGAGGCAAATCTTGCTATAACAACTATATTTCCAGAACTTGATGAGGAAGGAAAAATCATATTGGAGCCTGAAGCCATCACTGACACAAGAATTCGCCAGCTGAGGAATAGATCCATTTCAGAGTATCTCGTTAAATGGAGGAAACTACCGGCTGAAGATTCCACTTGGGAAGATGAGTCTTTTATACAGAAGCATCCAGAGTTACTCAAGCGTTGCAGACAACATTTGTCTTAAGGGGAGGGGCATGTTAAGCCCTAAATAGTGGCTCATTACCCCTTAATTGGGGCATATTACATTAGTAATGTTATTTTATTTATGTCGGCTTGAGTCCATTAGTTGTAATTGTACCTCCTAGTCTCTTATATATACCAATGAAACATTTTCATTTGGAATAATATTGTATTTGGACATTTATGTGGGGTATAAGGAGGTTGCCCCCTTGAAGAGGCTTATTACCTAAAATTCTCTCTTTTTCAAGGCGTTGAGTACTTATTCTGAGGTTTTTCTATGCTATATTGATATTTGGTTCTTAACATAAACCCAACATTTCACTTGATTTCCACTGTGCCAAAACAACCCCAATCCTGTCTAAACCTTTAGTCTGGAATAAGTAGTATATACCTTTCCCCTTAAGTGTTGTAATCAAAGAAGGAGATAGCTAGGATCCAATGTTAAGGCCGAGGATCATATCCTCACCAACATGAATAGAGTGCCCCGACCCGGGTTCCAAGCCAACCAGTGAGTGATAACCTCCATTGACTTAACCATGCTACGCCAGAAGATCAAAACATTTTGTGATAGCTTCATAGTGGACCTCAACCAGGCCACTACAAAGAGTGAAGGAGGGTACTTGTCCAGTAATACTCTATGCCAAATCCCATCTTCCATCAAGCAACACCATAATGTATTTGCAGCAAGAGCTTTGTTGAACAAAGGAAGATTCTTAATCCCCCAACCACCTTGTGATTTAGGTTTGGCAATAGACTCCCAATTACAGAGATGGATTTGTTCCTTTATCCCACTCCCAGACCACATAAAGTTGAACAAAACTGTCTAATCCCGCTAAGATCAGTAGTCAGAATAATAGCTATCGTCAGCCAATAGACTGGCAAAATTTCTAGCATAGACTTGACCAGAATATACCGTCCTCCCAAGGAAAGCCAAGGATAGCACCAGAGACCAATCCACTTCTCGTACTTGTGTAAAATCCATCGCCAATCAACAACTCTATAATCTGTAGGTTTGAGAAAAAAGCTCAAGTACCTGAACCCCTCTAAGATATCCACAAACTTGTAAGGAAAATAGGCAGTCAACGATGAAAGATCATCCTCTGATAAACTGGAAAAATGGAAAGTAGACTTAAAAGGATTAATATAGAGGCCAGAAACATGACAAAAGATAGACAATAAAGAATCTATGGCCTTCCATTCATGTATGCAAGCTTTAGTCATAATGAGAACATCATCCACGAATAAAAGATTGAGGATCTTCTGTGTGTGAGAAATCTGTACACCTGTGATATCCCCATCTAATTGTGCCTTTTTAAGAAGTAGACATAGGCCTTCCATCACTAAGATAAAAAGTAGTGGCGATAATGGGTACCCTTGCCTGAGACCGCCCACTCTAGAAAAATGGAGTAGGACCATCATTGATCAATACAAAATATGTAGCAGTCGTAACACAACACATAATCTAGTTTGTAAGTAACAATCCAAAACTAGTTTGGAGTAGGATCAATCGAAGGAAATCCCAGTTAACACAATCCTAAGCCTTCTGTAGGTCAAGTTTTAGAATAAGAGCCTTCATCTTTTTCATTTTTATGCTGTGGAGACATTCCAAAGCTATTCCGACAACAACCAGTATATGTCCACCCTTTTAAAAACCTAGTTGCTCCCTAGAAAGTGTCCTAGAGAGAATTGGCTTAAGCCAATTTGCTAAGACTTTTGCTATAATCTTATATGCCAAATTACATAGGGAAATAGGTCTGAAATCCCCAAATGAGGAGGGCCTGCTCATCTTCGGAATGAGGGTTAAAAAGGTAGAATTTAAATATCTCTCCATAGTGCCCTCCCTCCTTGACTCCTCCGCAACCTCAACAAGATCGTCCCCAACTAGATCAAAGAAAAATAAGAAGAATTCTACTATCCATCCGTCATGACCATGACTTTTGTCCTTTGCGAAACCCTTAAGAACAACCTGGATTTCTTCTTTTGTGCAAGACCCTTCTAAGGCTAAGCGGTCTATCTCCTCAATGTAGCAGGGGAAAAGTTGGATTGTGCTCATGTTCCATAATCGAGTTTTCTCCTGTATCCGAGTAGTATTATTTGAAATGTCTAACCACTTATGTTATCAATGCCTCATGTCCCGAGTGAAGGTTGTCAATTTCATCCTTGATTTCCCAGATAGTTTTGCGGTTTCGCCTATGATTTGTATACTGGTGAAAGAACTTTGTGTTCAGGTCACCTTTCTGAAGGCAAATAACTCTGCTTCTTTGTCTCCACAGTTCCTTCTCTGCCAAGAGAATATTGCTTCTTTTTTTCTCGAGAAGTTTGATTTGTAAATTGTTGTCCCCCGTATCCAACCTTTGAGCCTTCAAAAGGTAAGCCCTCCTTATATGCTCCTCTAGTAGTTCAAGTTCCTGTAGATTTTTATGCTTCAGTTTTGCACCCTAGGCTTTCACTCTACTCTCCAATACTTTTAATTTCCAGACAAGACTTTTTTGTGTTGAGGTTTCTCCTACAAATACAACTGAATTCCAAACCTCTATGACTAAATCTCTGAAGCCCTCTTCCCCCAACCAACATGGGTTCAACTTGAAAGAAAAAGTAACCCTTCTAAGGCAATTGTCTAATTGTAGTAGTACATGAGCATGGTTAGAGATGAATGGCATAACTACCCAAGACTGATGTCTCCCAACCACCTTGAGTAAATCCTCAGCCATATAAATCATATCCAATCTTTTGGAGATTTCCTCCATCCCACTTCTTCCATTGCGCCATGTAGGCCCACAATCAATAAGAGTTATATCCACTAACCCTTTTTCTAGAAATATTTTTTTGAAGTACCACGCCAAAGGATCTAAATGAGCTTTTTCTCCCCACACTTCACCAACTGAAACAATGAAATTCAAATCACCCGCCACAATTAAATTTTTGTAGTCCAACAATCCATTGTTAACCAATTTGTCACATAAGGTTTTGCAGTTTGTACACGACCCATATAAATTAATCAATGTAACTGGAAGATTTAGTTCAAGAAGAGTACATGTCAACAAAATGCCACCAACACTTAAAAAAGGAGAAAGTGAAAATTTAAGTGGATCCCAAGCAACACATAGACCCCCATATCTCCCCTCCCAATTGACAGCACAAACCATCCAGTTCGGTTGAAGAGAACTAACAAAAACTCGGGCTTTAAAATCTTCTACTAGGGTTTCCTGGAAGAAGAGTATATCCAGTAACAAGTTTGACAATAATCTACGGAGGGCAACACACTTGGGAGTCCCTCCAACTCCCCTTATGTTGAGAGAGAGTAGGATCATTATTTGACCCTGGCTAGGGTTTTAATACCTCTAAGAGCCCCAAGATCAATAAAAGGAGCATCTTGCCGTGAACCCAAATATCTTTATCCTTTACTTTGCGTCGAGCACTTCTAGTTTTTAAAGGAGAGAGGTATATCCCCAATCCACTTGTCCCAGAGAAATCTTTAACAACTTGTTCTAGGCAGTTAGGTGTCCCCCGACAAAGGACCTTGTGTACTACCTTCCTCACGACTAACCACAACCTGACCGTGGAAAATGGGTAAAGGAATGGTAGCCTCCTGACCACGAAAGGTCGGTACCAAAGTGTCAAGGACATCTCCCAATGAAATCTCCTCTGTGGGGTGTCATTACTAAGTCAACATACTTGGACAGTCCCTTTTTCCAAAATTGAATACTTTCAACTTCAAGCACACGTTTCTTGACCTATCGTACTGTTGTTGATGATTGAGCATATTGACTTGAATGGCTTGCCCTAAGATTCTTCGTTGTTTTGTCATGGCTTTCTTTATGTTTTGTAGGTTTACACAGTGCTGGAGCTATGGTAGCCATTAAACCCAAAGAGAAATGTTGTGCTGAGCAATACATAGCATCGGAAGCATGAATGGATGCGTGGGGTTTAGGATAATTTGATTTGCAACAAGAATGGTAGCCAGAGCAACGTATTGGGGTTTATTGGGTAGCATGTGTGTTTGCATAAGAAAATTCTAGTGAAAACCCCTTCAACTGCAACGTTTTTAGCCATGGAAGCAAAGCTCATTGTTAGTTCAAGCCCGGAGCAGCTCTCAAATTCCGAGAAATACATTTGCCATGAATTGATCGCTGGAATATTTGAAGTTGTGGTGAAAACCAATTCCATTACACATTGAAACTTTTTCCATTGCCGAATGAAAAGGAAAAGGTTTCAAGTTTGCATTGGGGTTTCAAAATTTCTTCTCCAAAATAGATATGAATGGGCAGAAAATCTCTTGATAGCACTTCATCGTCATTTGTTTCTTTGCTTCTAAAGTTTTAGCCTTAAGCTTGTTCATTGCAATAATCAGGTCACGGAGGATCTGTGCCAAAGGAGTTGATTTTCTTCATCACCATTTACTTGTTTTTTACTGCCCTGTGCATTTAATAGTCGAAGCTTGCATTGCAAATTTGTAAAAATATAGATCGTGGAATTTTGAAGTCATTCATACATGGGAGATGCAAAGGAGGAGGCAAAATATTGTGTAAGAGAAACCATGTATTAACAACAATTTCTTTGCTTAAAAAGCTTTGAATTTTTGGAATTTTAAACTAAGTTACAGGTTAGCAAGTTTTGCATTTAAAATATCTTATTTTAAACTTTGCAGTGTCCAGATTTGAGGCTCAAGTTGCACAAAGATGGCAGTCATTTTAGTGAATTTGCATTCAATAGCTTGATGGCATGATTGTCTTGCCCCTTTCATATTCATAAAACATCTGCAATGTTATTTTATGCATTGGAGATTGAAAAAAAGTGATTGGTAGGTTTAAATTAAAGTTCATTGTCAATTTGAAGCCTTCACAAATGCATTGAAGCTTTCATGTTTATATACAGATTCATTGAATCCCTCGTGTTATGCATAAAATGCAATGAGTCATTTATATTTGTGCATTGAATCTTTCATGCTCATACAAATGTATTGAATCTTTTATGATTGTAATCCTCTATTCCAATGCTTATTTGTTTAATTCTTCATGTCAATGCAACAAAGCTTTCATGATTATATTCAAGTTGCTTAAAAGAAGCTCATGGAAACAAGTTTGTTATGTCATGGAAACAAGTTTGTTGTGTGCATTTGAAGAAATTATACAAGTTTTGAAGAGCTTATAAACTTGTCATTTGTATGAAGAACTTGTGCTTGTTATGGAGAATGTATATTAGTTTTGGTGAGTTTATACTTTTATTGAGCAAATTTGTTGAAAAGAGAGCTTGACGAATGCTCTTTACCAAAGGCTATTGGAGGATGTCCATGGTTTGATCCCATGTTTATTATACTTCATCAATCTCTTTACTTTCACATATTCGCAATCTTCAAGCAAACTCACTTATATTCCTTGTGTGTAAATATGCTAGAAACTAATCACTTATAAAAATTTATTGTTTTTGCAAGCATCCTTCAATGAATTTGTGGGAGTGGTTTCATGTTATTTTGTAGATTTTGAAAAAGTGAGGGAAGAACACTGTGGAGCTAAAATGACATGGATGAACAATCGTGCCTCAAGATTGTATAATGCAATTTTTACCATTAACTTGAAGCTCTTCAACTCAGAGAGTAGAATGCCATTTTGCAATTTCACGAGGAGGAATAAAACAAGACTGTTAAATTTATAAGCAGCTGCAAGAGCCATTCTCTGGAGGATGGCTAAGACCTTAGACGAGATCTAGGGCCCCCAATGCACTCCTGGGGTACTTGGTCTGGGACCAAACAGTCCGTGCCATGGCAAAAGACCCTTGAGAGGGCCCCCAGTATATGACTGGGGTTCTTGGTCTAGGACCAAGTAGTTAAAGCCCCTAGATAAGCCTAGGGCCCCTGGAAATGTCCAGGGTACCCATGCCTATGGCATGGGTTGATCCTTGTTCTTTGACCTTGATGGATAAGACCCCAGAAAAAGTTTTGGGGCTACTTGATCCTCAATCAAGTATTTTGTTGGTGCATGACCTTCCTTGAAGGACATAACCACATGAGGGATAAGTCCCATATGCAATGATGATAAAGTAATAAGTTCACCATGAAAAATGAAGGAATGAGTATTGCCACCTTGCTAACCCTCCTTTACCTTTACTTATGTTGGTTTGGGGTTTTTATGTTATTTTTGTTTTTAAGGGTAAATTAAGTTTAAATTAAAATATTTATTATACCATGTTTAAATTGTTTAATTTAAACATGATATTTTAAATTGTTATTCTAACTTAACTTTACCCCTAATGTAAACTATAAATAGAACC
>JASDQU010101931.1:260156-271444 GCA_032191745.1 Picea mariana
TCCATCACTTCTTCTCTAAAACAAAAATCTAAGGTTCAAGCAGTGCAAGATCACATCGAGCATCAACAACAAGTTCTCCAAATATTAAAGGACAACCTGACCATGGCACAAAATCATATGAAACAACAAGCAGATCAACATCGTAGTGAAAGAAGTTTTGAAGTAGGGAATTGGGTGTTTTTAAGATGAAAACCATAAAACAAATGTCCCTCAAGCAAGCCAAGAAGGATAATAAATTATCACCAAAGTACTATGGACCTTGTAAGGTGTTGCAAAATATTGGTACTATGGCATACAAATTGGATTTGCCTTCATCTTCACGAGTACACCCAATTTTCCATGTTTCATGCTTAAAGAAGGTTATAGGTGACAAGATCCCAGTTCAAACTATATTGCCAGAACTTGACGTGGAAGGAAAAATCATATTGGATCCTGAAGCCATCACTGACACAAGAATTCGCCAACTGAGGAATAAATCCATTTCAGAGTATCTCATTAAATGGAGGAAGCTATCGACTGAAGATTCCACTTGGGAAGATGAGTCTTTTATACAAAAGTATCCAAATTTACTCAAGTGTTGTGGAAAACACTTGTCTCAAGGGGAGGGGCATGTTAAACCCTAAATAGTGGCTCATTACCCCTTCATTAAGGCATATTATATTAGTAATGTTATTTTATTTATGTCGGCTTTAGTCCATTAGTTGTAATTATACCTCCTAGTCTCCTATATATACCAAGGAGACATTTTTATTTGGAATCATCTTGTAATTGTACATTTGTGTGGGCATAAGGAGGTTGCCCCCTCGAAGAGGCTTATTATCTGAGTTTCTCTCTTTTTCAAGGCGTTGAGTACTTATTTTGAGGTTTTTCTATGCTATATTGGTATTTGGTTCCTAACAATGAAAGATACCTCCCTAGATAAGAGGGAGTGTTGATGTTTTGATAATTACAGGAGGAACTTTCCTCTAGAAGACATTTCTTGGATGAAGAGAATATTTCGGAAGTCCAAGAAGACCATTAAACAACAAGAAGAATACCCAGAAGAGAAGTTGGCCCAAATAGAAAAGAGTAAAGTAAAAATAAGATTCCCAGAGAAGAAGTCAGCCTAGACAGTTGACTTGAAGACTATAAATAAGGAGGACATCTAGATCATTTGGACACACACACAACACACTCTCTCACTAAGGAAAAGTGTTATAGAAAAATTTGCCTCACCCTATGAAATCTTGCACAGAGGGCCTTTTTCCATATCCCTATGTAGACTTATCATCCTTGTTTGTAAAATCCAGAGCCAAAAATACATATTTTTCCACATGTATGCATCTTGCCTACTATGCAACATGTGTATACAGAGGCTACTCCACTACAACCCACGTACATCAGGATTTGTGCCAGAAAATGAAAATTAATGTCGAGTTTCCAAGTCACGACAAGAGATCTATGATCCTTGGCCTTCCATATACTAGAAACGTTCTAACTCGGCCCTTCAGTTCCATTTTGAAGGCTGTAAATGGGCCAATTCCAAGCTATGGAAAGAGGAGAAATAATTCAACTTTGAGGGAAAAGTTACTCTGGAGAAATTATTTACTTCATATTGAGTCTACATCCATTTGTCCTTTAAGTTTGAACACAGTTTTCAGCCCCCAAGATCTTCCCTTATTGATTGAGAACCTCATTGCTTCTCTATTATGAGCTTGCCTTTGGTGGATGATTCAAGTGGTGGAGGCCCAACATGAAGGAACTTAGTTTCTTGGTTCCGAACTGTGCCGACACACAAGTTTGCAACATTTTCACTTCTGCTGATTGTATATTAATAGAAATACTCTTTTCTCGTCCAATTGATATCTTGCAAATATTTGAATTATTATTCCATGGGTGTATTTGCCATGTTTATTAATGGATTATGCTATTGAATGTTCTAATATCATATAATATCACCATATTCTTTCTTTTCTTGGTTGTTGAGGACTAGTTGCAGGAATATTTCTTTGGGTCAAGTGCTCAATGGTGGACTTCATCGAATGTCTAGATGAGGTAGGCCTTTTATCTTGTCTTTCTAGCATATTTGTTTATACAACATACTTGAGAAGAGAGTTGATTTCTGCAGTCATTTTCGTCTGGTGTGGTTTACCCTAGCCATAGAGAGATTTTCCTCGTAACATAATTGATGACCATGTCGGGGATAGCATCTTCTTTCTTAGGGTTTGGAGTACTTTTCTCCTTAGATTACTCTCATTCCTATTTTGTTTCTTGTCATATCATTGCTTGACAACCTTTGTTCACTTTGGGTATGATTTTTCATCATTCTCCCTTGCCTGGCCTTTTTTTTTGAAACATATACGTGCTTTTTGTCCCGACAGTCGCGTACATATGTAGGTTGTCCCTCTGCAAGATGCTTATATATGCTATGTTTCCTTGAACAGTCGCGCACATTAGTTTTCCTTGCTTGTTTTTTGGGTCTAGTGGTTATTGGGTGGGATTTGATGTTTGTTGAGTCTTCTTGGGTCTCTGTAGTGCCTATTAAGTGCCTATGGGATGACAAAAAACTTGTCTTTGGTTGAATTTTTGGGTAGAGTATTTCTCATCATCTTTTCATTTTGATTGTCCTTGTACATTGGGTTGGGTGTTTTTCTACTTGGTATCCTTCTTGATTTATCTCTTTCTATACACAGTAGAGTTTATATATCAAGTTTCTTTTCAATCCATGCATTTTCATTTTAATTATATTGAAAATACAAAAATATTAGGCATTTTGCATTGCTTGGCATTTTGGTCTTTTGAGTCCTTGTCATTAGCTTAGTGCATATAATGAAATATTGCATCTTTATTTCATAATTACAGAGTTGAAATTGAAAATTGCATTATTTTTAGAAGGATATCATTCATTGAAAATTGAAGTTAGGACTTTGCATTATATTCATATTTACTTTTCTTGCAGAGTCATAACATCATGAGTTTCACTACCATACCTTTTTGAGTAATCACAGCCACTAAAATTAACGCTATAATTTAAAAGTGATTAGTCACAATTTTATTTTCTAGGGTGCACAAACTAGATTAGGATTTAGTGCCTTGGAATAGGATTTTGTGAGTAAAATTCTCCAAGGTAATTAAATAAACATGTGTGTTTGAGAAAGGGAGTGGAGAAATCCTTTGTATAATTGATAATATCAGGAGGCTCCACTCACACCAGAGTTAATCACAAGGTCACGCGAGGTTGGTTCAAGGGATATCCCCCCAATACCTTCTTAGTGTCAGAGGTATTTCTAGGGATCTATTCGTATTTGGGGATCTTGCTAGTGCATTTACCTCCGTGAGAGGTGATACTTTCAAGGTTTTAGGATTTTCTACCCTGCCCATATGGTGGACCTGACTTACGATTTCTTTCTTATGCATCGGTTATACAGTGGTTTATTCGTCACTTTACTTAGGTGCCAAATAGGTTACTTCCAGGGGTTATTCTGTAGGTACCCTGGGTTAGATAAGGGTCGAGAAACACACATCCTTTATGGAGGATTACCTCTCTAAGGGGATCTGATCGACTAGTTTTTAGGCCCACAAGGGCCCTTATAACTAATTTTTCTACCTCTGATATTTAGCAGGGAGTCTCATGCCCCTCTTGGGCGAGACATACCTTCTTTAGGGAGGGAGGCCACTTTCAACCACTTTACCCTGTTTGTGTGCATTTTGACCATTTGAATTTTTGTGTGCTCTTTGATTACTAGTTGGAATTAGGATTTATTTTTTTATTTAGAATCTTAAGTCATCGTGGAGTAGGACTAGCATCCCCGTCGGTCCCATTGCTTGTTACAGTTACCACTATATTTTGAGTCTTTTCCTTCTAAAAGGCGTAGAGTTTTAGGCGTGGTACACACACCTCCACCATTCAGACTTGTGAGTATACAAGGATGAGTATTGAACCTAGTATTCAGAACACTGGGAGCCCTTCGAATCCCACACCCACTATAGTTAATGACACCCCTTCAACTCCTGCAACCACAATAGTTGTAGTGCCGGAGGAACCTATCATTACTATGGCTCAACCTATAGTGATTGTTCAATCTCTTTCCTTGAACCCTTTTGGGTCTCTTGGTCACTCACCAGGCTATAATGTTCAGTCCATCCCTATGGCCTCTAGTCCTTTTTCCTATGGTATGTCGAACTTTACTTCATAGTTTTCGAATGCCATCCCAACTATTGGCCCTAGCATTGGGCTTGGGGGAACTACAGATCCTTACACTCCATTTGCCTTTGGTGGTCCTCAAATACCTCAAACAAATCCTAATATGGAAGGTACTCCTACTTTTAACCCCAAGTCTAATCCTCTTGCTTCTAGGTGGAACAACTAACCTGGCGGACAAGCTTCTTCTCAAGTTCCATCCTATACCCCTACCTCCTCAGTGTCGATTTCGACCAATATGTTTGGCATGATGAATCCACCTCTATCCTCCAGATTCACACCAGGAGGAGGTCAATTTCAAGCTTTTGGAAATCCCCAACCCGGATCACATATGCCTGGGGAAACTCTTTATAACCCCCATAAGAACATTCCTAATGGAATGATGCCCAAGCAACCTTTTATGTACTAGCCGTAAGGAGGGTCTTACAATCACGGATAGGGCCATGGTGCATACCAGAACCCTGGATGGGTTGTAGTTTCTCAAGCACAATCTTTCAAGGGAGCTTGGGGCCAGATACTGCAACCCCATCTCCATTTTCTAGCCACACATATTCTTCCATACTTGTCTAATTTGATGAATGACCCTATGATTCATGATCCTACATGGCCCCCCATCCCCACTAGCGTTCCTTCGGACATTCCGAAGTTCAAAGGTAAAATGGTGAGGATCTTGGTGATCATGTAACTACCTTTCACCTATGGTGCTCCTCGAATTCCCTTAATGATGATTCCATTCAGTTAAGATTATTTAAACACACCCTCATTAGAGTTGTTTTGAAATGGTATCGAGCTACCTAGGGGGCATATGGGACCTTTAGTCAGATGGTGCTGGTATTCCTTAACCACTTCCAATTGTCGGTTCGTTACGATGCTTGCCTAGAACTTCTGTCGAATTTATGCCAGGACACTACAACTCATATCTTGGATCATATCCAGAAGTGGCGCAGACGGAAGAGGTTGATTAAGACCCCTATACCCCTAGCCTTTCTTTTAGAATGGTTCCTTAAGTCTCTGCACACTCCTGTCTCGAAGGACATTGCTACATCCAGGGTTACCACTTAGGAAGAAGCAATCTTTAAAGCCCAATAGTTAGACCTGATATATGCTCAGTCTCGGATGTTATACCACATTCTTTCAAACACACCGCAGTCAACTTATAACCCTAGACAAAATCCTGGAACTCATGCCGATGGCATTGTAGAGTCTGCCAATGTAAAATCTGTAGACTCGGTGACAAGCCATTTGAAAGATTTATCTCTAAACCAGTCTGCAGGAGGGCTAGCTTCGTCTGTGTCTTCCAATCCCACTCAATAGGTAGATGTACATTTCATGTAATCCTCAGCCATCCGAAATGGTAAGAAACAACCAGGTGGGAATAAGAAGAAAGGACGTAATAATAGTAAGGGTGGAAAAAATGGTAATTAACCAAAGGAAAATGGTAATAATAAGAAGACGACTAATAATGCTGGAGATGGAAAGAGAGAAAGACGTAAGGTGAAATTTCCCTGTAAGCTTTGTACGGATGACCACCTTACTCATTTATGCCTTAAACTTGTGTAAGATGCGAGGCTATTATCTCTACTTCTCACCGTGCTGACAAATCCTTTTCCACATAACCAACACATGTCCTCAAGTTCCTCAAACACCGGAAATGCGGCTGGTGGGAGTCAAAACCCATCATTGCAAGACAACGACTGTTTGTGTATCAATATGGTCTATGTGAAAGTCAATGTAGCCACTCGATCTCGAGATTATAGTTCTTCACAGACCATACCTAGTCTAGAATCTCCTCCTCCTCCGGAGACGACCTTATAGATTGAGAAACCAGAGCCACTGCCTCGTATTCCGAAAGGAGTACTGAAGCGCTCTACCCACAATCCAAATGCTAGAGCCGCCCATAACTACTCTATTGTTGAGAAACTGGGTCAAACCCCTTGTGCGATCTCGACTTTGGAGGTACTCCAGATGTGTCCTTCACAGAGGAATGCCTTACTATATGCGTGAGGAGCTCTAGAACCCACTGGCTCAAACGCTATCAATTTTGACTTCACATATGTGAAGCCTCGCTTGCCTTACCATGTGGCATTCCAAATCCACATTGAGTACTCAAAGTATACCATCGAACGTGTGGTTATTGATGAATGCACTGCCACTTGTGTGATGTCCTTGATATATTGGAAATCTCTCGGTTCTTTGACTCTTTCTAAGTCATCGAACATGTTGACTGCTTTTAACAGTCATTCCTTCTGCCCTCACGTTATTCTTCTTGCCTTTCCATTCCAATTAGGTGGAAAGATGGTATAGGTGGAGGTCGAGGTAGTTGATGCGCCTCTAGATTATAACCTATTACTAGGATGCAATTGGACCTATGTTATGGTCATCATCATATATTTCATCTTCCGTACTCTTTTTTTTCCTCATAAAGGGAAGATAGTGAAGATCGACTAGTTATCCTTTGTGTACTCTAGTCCTAATGCATATGTTGGACCTTCGATCCCTGTGATCGACAATTCTCAGTCAGCAATTGAGAATATTGGTGTCGGAATATATTCTTCCCTTATGGATACTTTTGAATTCATGGCACCACCTCACCATGTTTACGCCATGTCCAGTAGGCCTATTTGAACAGAGAGGTCCATTCCTTTCTAAACTTCCTATTTTAGTGATATGTGGACCCTACCTTCCCCGAATTCATCTTGTGAAGGTCAGTTGCATGCTGGAATGGCCATGCCACTATCGACAACAAAGATTGCATATCAAGTTGTTCTTGACTCTTCCGCCGATCCTGATCCTATTACCTCGCTGACTGACGAGGAGGATCATGTTCTTAGGCCCTTGTGGGCCACTTCATTGTCTTGTTCACATGACTGCCTCGATGGGACTTTTTCTTCAGGCGAATCTATCATCGAAGGAATGAATGGTTCCAACAAACCTTCGGATGATATGCATCACTTCTCTTATTTTCTCCCCGATCTTGAAAGAATCGAATAAGATGACTTTCAATCTACTTTGAGTGAGATAGCCGGTCACACCGTAGTTCCACTTGATACACACATAATTTATGCCGAAGGAAATATGGTGAGTATTTCTCCTATCATCATGATCTATATCTCTCATACCCATGGAAAGATTGAAAATGTACATATTGGTGTGGATTGTTCTCCAGAGGAAATCCTAATATACACTGAACTCTTCAAGGAATTTTGAGATGTATTTTCTTGGTCATATGAAGATATTCCAGGAATCGACCCTCGTATTGTCGAGCATGAGATTAGAACTTACCCGGATGCTAAACTTGTTCAACAATGTCTTAGACTTGTCAATCCCCGAAAGGACCCTCCTATTAAGGAAAAGGTGGAGAAGATACTTAATGCTGGCTTCATCTACCCAGTTCCCTTGACTGAATGGGTATCCAATCCCATTCCTGTGAATATGAAGCAAGGAACCATCCGTGTATGTATGGAATTTCGTGACCTGAAAAAATATTGTCCTAAAGACAACTTCCCGACACCTTTCATCGATCAGATTCTCGACGAGTGTGTGAGAAGCGAAGTATTTTCTTTTATGGATGGATTTTTAGGGTATAATCAAATTCAAATTAAACCTGAGGATCAACACAAGACAATATTTATTTGTCCTTGGGGTACTTTCGCATACTGAAAAATGCCTTTCAGCCTTAAAAATGCTGGAGAAACCTTCAAACATGCCATGACCTTCTCTTTTCACGATCTTAAGCATATAGTCAAAGCTTACCATGATGATCTTGCTGCTCACTCTCTTAAGAGAGCGGATCACGCTACACACCTTAGGCTTGTTTTTGAAATATTTTATTATTATAGAATCAGGTTGAACCCTCATAAGTGCATATTTTGCGTTAGGTCTCATCATCTTTTGGGATTTCTAGTTTCCAAGACCATGATCATGGTAGATGCATTAAAGGTTGAGGAAATACTTCAACTGCCTCCCCCGTGAACTATTAGACAACTTCAAGGTTTACATAGGAAAGAGAACTTTTTACATCGGTTTATAGTAAACTATGCCAATATCACTAAGGGTTTCATGTATTTTGAAGAAGGACACCCCTTTTATCTGGGATGAGTGAGCCTAGGAGTCCTTCGATGCTTTGAAGAAAGCCTTGGTATCGGCGCCTTTGTTGAAGTCTCCTGACTACAGTAGGGATTTCTTTCTCTATATCACCGCGTCTATGGAGACGGTTGGTATGGTTTTGGTTCAGGAGGATGATGACCTCCACGAGCACGTCATCTACTATATTAGTCAAAACTTAGTCGGTCCTGAGCTTAATTAGTCTCACATTGAAAATCTTGCTTTAGCTATCGTCAATGTAGTCCAAAGTTTACGTCATTATATATTACTTTGAAAGACTATTGTGGTTGTCGATGTTAATCCATTTCAATACATCCTTACCAGGCATATCATAGGGGGGAAATATAGTAAATGGATTGTCATTTTGCAAGAGTTTCATCTCGATTTTGCTTCTGTGAAATCCAAGAAATCGCTAGTCTTCGCAGAGTTAATATCTAACTTTCCACAATTAGATGAGGATGTTATCCATGTTGATTCATTTACAGACAAACACATTTTTCTTGTCTCTTCATCTGACCCTTGGTATGGAGACATTGTTCTCTATCTTCAAACTTTGAAGTTCCCTCAAAATCTCTCGCGAGATGACCGACAGCGTGTAAGGTACCAAACTAAGAATTATACTATTGTTAGTGACACTTTGTATTGTTGAGGAATAGACAATATCTTGCGTCATTTTTTAACTCACGAAGAGGCCGAGTCAGTCCTAAACAATTTCCACAGTGGGGCTTGTGGTGGTCATTTATCAGGGCTTGTGACAACCCCAAAAAAATTGCAAGCCGGTTATTTTTGGCCTTCTATATTTAAAGATTGTATTGAAGTGATTAAGAAGTGTCACCCCTGCCACGTTTTCACTTGGAAAATGCCCTTGCATCCATCCTGTCTTCACCTAGTCATCATCGTCGGTCCCTTCACCAAGTGGGGGGTGGACTTCTTGGATTGCAACCCAGCTTCAGCTGGGGAGAATCTTCACATTATTGTGGTCATCGACTACTTTACTAAGTGGGAGGAGTCCATGCCTACAGTTAGATCCGATGGGAAAACTGCTACCTTCTTCATATTCAATCAAATTATTGCCCAGTTCGGTATCCTGAGTGAGATTGTCACTGATCATGGCAGTCACTTTCAAAATGAAATGATGGAAGAACTAGCATCTAGGATAGGGTTTATACAAGGTCATTCTTCTCCTTATTACCCGTAGGAAAATGGACAAGTGGAGGCCATCAATAAGTCTCTCAAGACCATTTTGCAAAAAATTATCAGCGAGAGTAAGTCTGACTGACATATCATGCTATATCCCACACTCTGGGCATACCGAACTTTGGTGAAGACTGCCACTAGTTTTTCCCCTTTCCAGTTAGTGCATGGTGTGGAGTCAATATTACCTATTAAATGTGAAATCCATTCTCTTAAGTTGGCGGTTGCGTGATGCAGGAGCATCGTCAACATCAAGCGAGCATGGGGGCAAGTGCCACACATTTTGAGCATATGTTAAATTGATTAAAAACTTTTGAAGAGTGGATGCACCAAACTTAAATGTGATAGTTAAGGAGAGGCGTACTTATGTATTGTAAAGGACCTTGAGCGATTTTCTCTCGTCCTTAGTAGGTAGAAGGCATTTAAAGTAGTTAATGCAGGTAGATAGAATTTAATTCTAGATCAGACAGTTTCTAGAGTGCAAGAGGGAAACAGGATATAGACACCCTCATTGTGTGTTGTAACATAGTTAGAAGCATTGGAGCATAGAAGAGAAGCAGAGAGCTGAGTAAGAAAACCCATGCACTGATATTTGGATTAATAGAAAGAGGTTGATTCAAATTCATGGTTTTGTGTTTATTCTCTGTGTATTGATGCTGAATGATATGATCATGAATGTTTGCTTCCTGTTATACATTTGATTTTATATGCTGTGTATGTGATTTCATAGTCTGAGTTTGAAGTCTGGAAGGCAGAAGGGATGAGCTTCAATTATTTCTCTGTCTGAGCAAGATTTTTGCAAGGAGTGCAGTTGAATTGTCCGCGAGGAGTGCGTTGACAAGGAGTTCAGAGGGTTGTCTTTGAAAGCTCAGGAGAGGTAGCGATTTTTCTCATTTCCTCAGAATACAGTAGGCACAGGTGCCGTGAAAGGAGTGCGCAGGCCAAGGAGAAAATCTCAGGGTTGTGAACTTGAGCAACATATCGAAGGACTTATGTGGTAGGTGTGTGCAGAAGTTGAAGTATTCAACATTCGAAAGTATCTAAAGGTTGTCCGCAAGGAGTGCGTGCAAGAATATTCTTTAAACCTCAGAGTTGCGAGAAAGCTCAGGAGGGATAAGGCCTTTTAATCCATTTAAGGACAACACTGAAAAGTTGCGACTGGAAGTACTAAGAAAGGTGTCGTAAGTTCACACTATGGCGGATAAGGTTGGGAAGGAACACTCAGATTATCTGGAGAAATCATCAAAGGGAAGAGATCAATGGTCAGAAATCTGTGGGGAGGATTAGCGAAATCCCGCGATCCGTCAAATCTGCCAGAGAAGCAAGGAGGTTATGGCTGTGTCCGGAGTTCAAGCTCAGGAGATTGTGGACCATAGGATCTTCACAGAAATACCCGTCAGCCATTGTATTGACTAGGATTCACGCAAAGTTTAAGCTTTGTGAACAGGAGGAGGAAAGTTCCGACGAGAGGCGTGACCATCGGAATTTCGACATTCGTGAAAATGGGAATCCTGAGGACGAGTGATCGGGAATTTTCAGAGTGAAAATCCTGTAATCAATCTGAGCCGTCCATCTTGAGGAGACAGGTGGCAATCATCGAGAGCTCATTGGAATTTTGGCGATTGGGGTTTTAAGTTGACAAAGAACTTGTGTCATCGAGGCATCGAAAGTCTTGAAATCCCGAGGTTGAATCAAGACTGCCCATCTCGAGGGGACACGTGGAGAAGATCTAAGATCTCGGGAAAAGTCCCGAAAGGGAAGACTTCATTGGAGTTTCAACATTCGTGAAATTGGAAGTCCTGTGAGCAAG
>JASDQU010101931.1:274193-289455 GCA_032191745.1 Picea mariana
TGTTGCAGGTTTTGTATAGAGTGATAGCGGCTCCCTTTTGAGGGCTGTCAGTGGTGCGGCATCTCCTTTGATCTGTCGTGGGAGGGATAACAGGGTGCGGCCCCTTTTCTCTTATGCTGTGTGGGTTTTATAAGGTTCGGCCCTTCTTTCTGTGGTAAGCTTGTTTCAAGTGTGACTCCTTCTTGCTGTTGTGATGCACCTGTAGGGTGCGGTCTCTTCCCCACAACTGTAGGGTATCTACTACAAGCAACGACCTCCCTAATGACTGAAGGTTTTTCCTGTGTGGGAGTTTGATTGATTTAAGCCTCCTTTTGTTTGAGGATTTGTCTTGTGAAGTCCTTGTTGGTTTCATTCCTTTGGTGGCAAGAAAGATCCTTCACCTATTGGCAAGAGATCCAACCTATAAGGTGGATCTATGAATTGAACCTTGTCTGAGCATAATTCAAATGGTTCTACATCTCTTGTGGTTATTGTGACTTCTTCAGAGGTAAGGTTTTTGTACCAGGTAAGTTGTCTACTCATCATCTTCAGATCTTGATTTCGTTTTGACTTCAGTACTGTTTGATCCATTTAGTTTTGTGTATTAGCTATTAGATCTGAGTTATATATTGAGTTTATTTTGTCTATAAAGTTGATTTATTGTTTATGAACAGATTGGTTTTAGATCCATAGATCTGTGTATTGTTTTGAGTTCAGCTTTATAGATCTAATTCACTGTCTTACTTTTATCTATATCTGTTCACTATTCTAGTAGTAGAGTTCTTGTCTTAACTTCTGAACTTTAGATATGAGTTTCATTACTGATTATCAGCTCTAGTTACTATTATGAACTACCGTCTCACTTTAGATCTCCTAGATTTGTACACTAGTTAAATGTCTGAGTTGTTATTTCTGAACTTTAGATCTAGAAATTGAAAAGATACTATTGTTTTGCTTTACTGCCTTAATTCTAACATGGTATCAGAGCTAAGGGTGTAAACAGAGCTCAATCTTGAGCCTACACAGATCCACTTTGTTAGGGTTGTTTTGCAGATTACAGTTATCTAATCTAGCATAGATTTAAGCATGGCTTCTTCATCAGTTAAAGCTGAAGACAGACTTGTAGGAGCTGCTAACTTTAACGCCTGGAAATACAGAATAATAAACATTGTTGAAGAGAATGACCTAGAAGATTACATCACTAGGGAGATTGAAGAACCTACTACAAACACAGCCAGGGCAGCTTATAAGAGAAAACAAACCAAGGCTAAAAGAATATTTTTTGATTCTATCAAAAACAACATGATGCCCTTAATTGGTCATCTAAGGACTGCCAAAGATTGCTTTGATGCTTTGGCAAACCTCTATGAGAAGAAGGCATCTACTCAGAAAATAATTTTGAAGAAACAATTACGTACCTTGAAGATGGGAAAGGATGATACAGTTGCCACCTTCTTCTCCAAAATTGCTCAAACTAAAGATCAACTTATTGCAATAGGAGTTCCTATAGATGATGATGATCTTGTTCAAACAACCTTTGATGGACTTCTTGTTGCCTGGGGGGTTTTTCTTGCATCCGTGAATGGAAGAGAATCCCAACCTAATTTTGAAAGGTTGTGGCATGACTGCTTAGAAGAAGAAGGAAGACTAAACAGCAGAAATGACTATCCTATCTTGCAAGATCATGCCCTTGCAGCAAAGACCAAGAAATGGAAGAAGTTTCTGAAGTCAAAGGGCAAGGGTAAGAGACCCCAAGGTAAGCTATCTCATCTCAATCCTCATTCATCTAAAGTTAAATGTTTTAACTGCAATAGGCTAGGACATTATGCAAAAGACTGCAGGAGTCCTCCATCTCAGCAGAGAAGAAGAGGAAGATTTCAAGCCTCAGTTGCCACTGAAGAGGCTAAACCCCAAGAGGAGCCTCAAAGAAGACAAACCAGGGCTGCCACTAAAGAGAAAGAACCACATAAGGAATATTACCTCATCTCAGCTTTATCCGACACTATCACCAAATCAGAGGAGATTTGGCTAATAGACAGTGGTGCTTCCAGACACATGACAGGGTTCAAACATAACCTTGCAAATTATCAAGACAAGAAATTCAAAGCAAAGGTTGAGCTAGGTGATGATGGCACCTATGACATAAAAGGTTTTGGCTCTACCTCTTTCCAGTTTCTCTCAGGTAACATCTTTCACATTGATGAAATTCTTTATGTACCTGGTTTAAAGAAAAATTTAATCTCTGTTCCAGTTCTAGAAAGTAAAGGTTATTCAGTATCTTTTTCAAAAGGTAAAGCCCTTTTATGGTCCTCAGATGAAGATTTAAGTACTGCTATAACAATTGGAACTCGTGAGTGTGGACTTTATAAGCTTTCAGGTCAAGTTGTTCAAGCTCTAGTTCATGAGACGATCAATCCCTGCGAGCTTTGGCACAGGAGACTTGGACACCTCAATTACAATACACTTCCAGGTTTGCAAAAGATGGTGACAGGTATGCCGATATTTTTTGTTGAGCATAATAGTGTCTGTAAAGGTTGTTCACTTGGTAAGAACATAAAGAAACCTTATCCTCTCAGTAACAGAAAATCAAATGGAATTTTGGACTTAATTTATTCTGACGTTTGTGGCCCTATGTCTGCACCCTCTATGAATGGTTGTATCTATTATATTATTTTTATTGATGATTGCTCACGTAAAACTTGGATTTATTTCTTAAAGACTAAAGATGAATCCTTTAGCGGATTTCAAGATTTTAAGAATCTTGTTGAAAATCAAACAGGAAGACACATCCGAGTTTTCAGAACAGACACCGGTAAAGAATTTGACTCCGTCAAATATGATGAATTCTGTCGAGCTTTCGGAATTAAGAGGGAGCTAACTGTACCATACAACCCTCAACAGAATGGTGTTGCTGAACGAAAGAACAGAACTATCTGTGAAGCAGCCAGGGCCATGATGCATGATCAAAACTTGCCTCTGTCACTTTGGGCTGAGGCTGCCAGTACAACAGTGTACATTCAGAATAGATGTCGTCACAAAGTCCTTGAAGCGAAAACTCCTGAAGAAGTTTTCACCAGGTGTAAACCCTCAGTTGATCATTTAAGAATATTTGGCAGTCCAGTTTACATACACATTCCAAAAGAGAACAAGACTAAACTAGAGCCCTCCGGTAAGAAAGGAACTTTTGTGGGATACAGTGAGACTTCAAAATCCTACAGGATTTATAACCTTGGTCAAAAGTTCATTGAAGTAAGCAGAGACGTGACTTTTCATGAAGAAACAACTTTTCATCGGGCCGGAGATATTCCATGTGATTCAGTGGAGCAGGAAGCTTCATCACTTTATTCTACTCTTCCAGATGGGTAGAGGGAGGAAACCTCTGAAATCGTAGCAGATCCTTCAAGGGACTCTATTGAATTCCCAATGGAGTTACCCCCTGTCAAAAGGAAACCAGCTTGGTGCCGGGAGATATTGAAAGAAGCAAAAAAACATTCAGCTCCTAAAGGCACCTTCAGAGAAAGCAAGAAACCAGATAAGTACTCCGGTCTCATAGCACATTTAAATACTGTTATTGATTCAGAACCCTCCACTTTTGTTGATGCCTCCAAACATCAAGTATGGAAAGATGTTATGAACGAAGAATATGATTCTATCTTAAAGAATGATGTATGGACTATAGTTCCTAGGCCTCATGATAAATCTGTAGTGACTTCAAAATGGATTTATAAGATAAAACATGTAGCAGATGGTAGCATTGAGAAATACAAGGCGAGATTTGTGGCTCGTGGTTTCTCTCAGAAAAAAGGAATTGACTACGATGAGATTTTTGCTCCAGTTTCCAGGTATACTTCAATCATAATTATTATCTCACTTGCAGCAGTTTTTGGTTGGAAACTTCATCAGATGGACGTTAAGACTGCTTTTCTTAATGGTGAAGTTGAACAAGAAGTTTACATTGAGCAACCGGAAGGTTTCGTGATACATGATAAAAGATCTCATGTATGCAAACTCAAGAAAGCCCTGTACGGATTGAAGCAAGCTTCAAGAGCTTGGTATGGTAGAATAGACAGCTTTCTACAAAGTCTTGGATTCTCCAAGAGCATAGCAGATCCAAATCTTTATATAAAGATAATTCAAAATCATCAAGTTATCCTAGTTCTATATGTGGATGATCTGTTCCTCACTGGAGAGGAAAACTTGATAGCTCAGACTAAGAGGGAGCTTTCTGAAGAATTTGAAATGAAAGATTTGGGACTCATGCACTATTTTCTGGGCTTGGAGGTTTGGCAAAAACCAGGAGAGATTTTTCTCTCACAGAGTAAATATGCAGTTGATGTACTTCGCAGATTTGGGATGATGGACTGCAAGTCCATGACAACTCCAATGATCTCTAACCTAAAGAAACTTCAAGATCAAGTCACAGGTTCAGATCTAGAAGACCCCACCTTATATCTGCAGATCATTGGATCCTTGATGTATCTCGTACATACGAGACCTGACATTTGTTATGCAGTAAATGCTCTTAGCCAGTTCATGTGTGAACCTAAGCATATACATATGGTTGCAGTAAAACATATTCTGAGATATGTTTAGGGGACTATAGATTATGGTCTCAGATACACATCCAGTGGAGGTGTGATGCTCCATGGCTTTACAGATTCAGATTGGATGGGCAGTGTAGTGGATCGAAAGAGTACTTCCGGATATTGTTTCAGTTTGGGTTCAGCTATGATTTCCTGGTCCAGCAGGAAACAGGGCTCTGTAGCCCAAATCACTGCAGAGGTAGAATACATTGTTGCTAGTGCTGCTGACAGAGAAGTAGTGTGGCTCAGGAAGCTACTTTCAGACTTGTTTAGTTCAGAACTTGAACACACAGTCATTCACTGTGATAATCAGAGCTGTATAAAGCTCAATGAGAACCCATTGTTTCATGACAAATCAAACACATTGAGATGAGATATGACTATGTCCGGGACATGGTTCAGAAGAACGTTCTCAACATTCAGTATGTTCCAACAGCAGAACAGACAACAGATATTTTCACCAAGCCATTGTCCTTGACAAAGTTTGTATACTTTCGTGACAAGCTTGGTGTAGTTGAGAATGCCTCTCTTGCTGAGAGGGAGTGTTAATTTATAAGCAGCTGCAAGAGCCATTCTCCGGAGGATGGCTAAGACCCTAGACGAGATCTAGGGCCCCCAATGCACTCCTGGGGTACTTGGTCTGGGACCAAACAGTCAGTGCCATGGCAAAAGACCCTTGAGAGGGCCCCCAATATATGACTGGGGTTCTTGGTCTAGGACCAAGCAGTTAAAGCCCCTAGATAAGCCTAGGGCCCCTGGAAATGTCCAAGGTACCCATGCCTATGGCATGGGTTGATCCTTGGTCTTTGACCTTGGTGGATAAAACCCCACATAAAGTTATGGGGCTACTTGATCCTCGATCAAGTATTTTGTTGGTGCATGACCTTCCTTGAAGAAGGACATAACCACATGAGGGATAAGTCCCATATGCAATGATGATAAAGTAATAAGTTCACCATGAAAAATGAAGGAATGAGTATTGCCACCTTGCTAACCCTCCTTTACCTTTACTTATGTTGGTTTGGGGTTTTTATGTTATTTTTGTTTTTAAGGGTAAATTAAGTTTAAATTAAAATATTTATTATACCATGTTTAAATTGTTTAATTTAAACATGATATTTTAAATTGTTATTCTAACTTAACTTTACCCCTAATGTAAACTATAAATAGAACCCTCCCCTCTCACTTCACTTACCTTTTGCATCACCTTGCCTCTAATGTGAGCATTGATCTCTCCTTTGTTGCGGCTCTTATCTGCTGATGTTAGGTCCTGTCTGAGATTTGCTACGACCCCTTTCAACTAGTGAAGTCTCCCCTTGCTGYGGCCTATCCTCCTTTGCTGTTGCAGGTTTTGTATAGAGTGATAGCGGCTCCCTTTTGAGGGCTGTCAGTGGTGCGGCATCTCCTTTGATCTGTCGTGGGAGGGATAACAGGGTGCGGCCCCTTTTCTCTTATGCTGTGTGGGTTTTATAAGGTTCGACCCTCCTTTCTGTGGTAAGCATGTTTCAAGTGTGGCTCCTTCTTGCTGATGTGATGCACCTGTAGGGTGCGGTCTCTTCCCCACAACTGTAGGGTATTTACTACAAGCAACGACCTCCATAATGACTGAAGGTTTTTCTTGTGTGGGAGTTTGATTGATTTAAGCCTCCTTTTGTTTGAGGGTTTGTCTTGTGAAGTCCTTGTTGGTTTCATTCCTTTGGTGGCAAGAAAGATCCTTCACCTATTGGCAAGAGATCCAACCTATAAGGTGGATCTATGAACTGAACCTTGTCTGAGCATAATTCAAATGGTTCTACATCTCTTGTGGTTACTGTGACTTCTTCAGAGGTAAGGTTTTTATACCAGGTAAGCTGTCTACTCATCATCTTCAGATCTTGATTTCGTTTTGACTTCAATACTGTTTGATCCATTTAGTTTTTTGTATTAGCTATTAGATCTGAGTTATATATTGAGTTTATTTTGTCTATAAAGTTGATTTACTGTTTATGAACAGACTGGTTTTAGATCCACAGATCTGTGTATTGTTTTGAGTTCAGCTTTATAGATCTAATTCACTGTCTTACTTTTATCTATATCTATTGACTATTCTAGTAGTAGAGTTCTTGTCTTAACTTCTGAACTTTAGATATGAGTTTCATTACTGATTATCAGCTCTAGTTACTATTATGAACTACCATCTCACTTTAGATCTCCTAGATCTGTACACTAGTTAAATGTTTGAGTTGTTATTTATGAACTTTAGATCTAGAAATTGAAAAGATACTATTGTTTTGCTTTACTGCCCTAATTCTAACAAAGACAAATGAACACAAATTTGTATAAGACAAGAAAGTGAGTGAGAGACCAGCTATTTCCATCCAAATATGAAAGAAGTCTCCACATCAAAGTTCTTTATTGTAATTTTTCAAGCATAAGAAAACAAACCGAGGAGAAGGGATTCCAAGATCACAAAAAGACAAATTGGGGAGAAAGAAGAGCTAAATCATTTCCATTCAAAACATGAAGGAGATGGACTATATGTCCAAGCTCTTTATGGTATTTGGCAAGCACAAAAGGAAGAATAGGGGAGAAAGAATGCTTGGGTAATATTTTTATATTATTATTAAAATATATTTGTTCATTCTATTTTGGATGAGGACAAAGTTGTAAAGTTAAATAACCAAATAGAATTAGAAGGCCAAGATCCATGAAGATAGAAAGCTAAGAGTTGAGCAACTAGAAGGCCAAAGATCATTAATATTTTCTATAAAAAAAGGTCTTTACACTCTTATAAAGGGTCTCTCTTTTGACATTGTAAGCTATCATCATATGTTGAATAGATTGGCATGGTTGGCTTGTGCTTTATACTCTTGTGAAGTTGTCGATGGACGCAAACTATTCTCACCATTCACTGCTTTCTTGGTTGCTTGTGAAGATGGATATTGTATCTTGTGAATCTTGTGGCAAAAGAGCAATCTCTTGATAACTCTGTTCATGTTTGCTTATCGTACACTTTACCAACTTGTTGCATGTGACTCTTGGGATTTGTAGGCTATTCCTGGTCATTAGAGCAAAGTTGGGTTATCATGCAAATGGTAGAGGTAGACTATTCTCCATATTCTTTGCATGTCTTTCATTGATTTATGTCTAACACTTCGAAGTGAAAACATATTTTTATCAGTAATTAAAGCTATCTTTGGGTGCGTATAAAGATATCTTAGTTAGCTCAAGTTTCGATACTCTCGCAAAATTGTTGATGGTCATGGACTATTCTCATCATTCACCACTTCCTTGGTTGCTTGTGAGGATGAATGCCATATCTTGTGAATGTCATCGCCAAATGATATTCTCTTGATTGCCATATTTATGCTTGCTAAGTATATGTTGTGCTAACAAGTTAGGTTCAATGCTGATGATAGAGGTGGACTATTCTCCATGTTCTATGTACCTTCATTTTGTTTCATGTCAAATCAATCCATTCAAGCACCCATGGCCAATGATAGATACAATTAGATAGGTTAGATTAGTAATAAATTACTGACATCTTTGCATTTGCATTCTTAGTTGCATTAGATGCATATAGAACTAACATGGATCGAGTTGTAACCAATAAAGATTGAAAGAATTGATGGGAGTTGGGTTGTATCTAGAAGGTTTGCCATTTCAACCAAGGAATGTCTAGTTGGGCCCTTTTACCCAGTGAACCTATGAACCTGGTACGTGACATTTTCATGTGTCAACAAGATCACAGCTAGCCCTATCCACATAAGGTAACTCCTTGCAAAGGCAAATCAATCTATGAAAGATAAGGACGTCACAAACGAGAATCAAAACTAAATAAAATGAAGAACAACACTTTCTATTAACCACCCAAACTAAACCCTATTAAACTTTGTTCTTTCTTTTAATTAAAAAGCTATTAGTTTTTAATAATAAAACAATATAAAAAATGAACATAATAACCTTTCCCATTGAAGTTTGTACACAAACAAAAAATCATATAATGCCGACCATTTCTCTTAATTTTTTCAACACAATCTAAAATCATAATGATAAAGGATAGCACCAAAAATTTCTTTGCAACTTTTTCCTTCTTGTGATTTGCATTTCTTGTTTCTTGAAAAGGGTTTTTGATAAAATTACCATCCATGAATTTCAATGTGAAAGTCAACTTATTCTAAGAAATTCAACTTCATAATCTTCTTTTTAATGTTTCATTTATTACACTCTTTATGGAATCACCTTATGTTCATTTTCATTTGTTTTCCTATCCCTTGTTGATATTTTCAAAATTTTATGTTGATATCGTCAATTAAGATTGAAATTTCAAAACATTTCATTTTTAAAAATTGATGGTTTTTATAGTATACTTACATATACTCGATAAATTATTTTTAAACATGATCTAGTATAAATATTTACTATACTTAATGGGCAAAATGTCATATAATAAACATTAGTAGATTTATTGTTTGAATTTTTTTTACTTGATGGGTAAAATGCCCTATAATAAACATTTTACTTGTCAAATTTCAACATTATCCACTTTTTTTTTTTTTTGTATCTAGGGAGAACCACACTGCGCAAGCCTGGCCTACGAATGCCTTAATATGTTTTTATATTTTTATTTTTCAGTAGATTTATAGTTTGAATTTTTTTTACTTAATAGATAAAATGTCCTATAATAAACATTTTAGGTGTCAAATTTCAACATTATCCATAACTACATGGTAAATGATTTTTTTTTTTTTTTCATATAAACTTTCTTTTATATGTTTTCATATTAGATCTATTGTTTGAAATTTCTTTTATCATCTTTACTCTTTTCTTTTTGTTAATATTAACATTGACAAGATACTTAATATTTCTTTTCTTTTTCTTTTTGTTCTTTTCTACATTCCCACTTTCCTATTTTGTTTGCACTTGCTTGCATCGATGAATATTTTATTTTTCTTTTCTGTTTCTTTTTGTTCTTTTCTATATTCTCACTTTCCTATTTTGTTTGCACTTGCTTGCATCGATGAATATTTTTTTTTTTTGTTTTGTTATGGAGATTTGGAATTTGGTACAAGAACATGACAATCTTTTTTGTTTTGTTACAGAGCTTTGGAATTTGGTACAAGAACATGACAATCTTTATGTTGTACCTAAATAAAAATCTACTTTTGAATATTCTTGTTTGCACTTGTTTCAATGGTTATTTTTTTGTTTTGTTGTGGAGCTTTAGAATTTAATACAAGAACATGACAATCTTATGAATATTTTTGTTTGCACTTGCTTGTTTCAATGGCTCTTTTTTTTGTTATGGAGCTTTGGAATTTAGTACAAGAACTTGACAATCCTTATGTTGTATCTATATTTATCATAAAATCTACATTTAAATATTTATGGTAAAATCTACATTTAAATATTTATGACAAAATTTACATTTGAATAGAATGTTTTCATATTCTATTCATTGTGTTTAAGGATGCAAGATAAGCTTAAATCAAGTCTTAATAATATAATTGGGGAGAAATTTTGTTATATTTAGATTAACATAACATCTAATATATATTGTGAGTGTGATATTAGAATGTAAATGGATATGGCAATAATTTATGTTTGGGTTAATGATTTCTTCAAACTCAGAGCAAAGTTTTAATATTTAATATTTGATTTTTTGAATTGAATAAGAGTAATTGATCACAAAAATGAACATCTCCTCGTTGGGGTTCTTGAACATTGACAAGTGTACTTTTTTTCCTCCTTTTTTCATTCGTACATTTTTCCACTTAGTGGAATGGTGAAGGGTTAGTGAAGTCACTAAGTCTCTTTCTGAACTAGAGTTGTCCAAGTCATGTCCTTACTTCATCCCTCCTTATGGGTTGTATTTATGAATAATATGCATACTAGGATTCAGATCATTTTACATGATAGAAGTTTGATGGTCAACCTTTGCTGCAAAGGGGGGTATTGGGATCATTGTCAATGCTCTAGGCTCAAAGCGAATGATTGTTTGTTTCAGAGACGTGCTAGGAGTTATATTATAGCCTCTAGGTTTGGTAGCTTCCTACTTATAAAATCTTGATCTTTGGGACATGCATCCTTCAACAACTAGTTCTTCAAATAATCTTTATCGAAATACCACATCGTATTCTCGTAATTGAGTGCCTAGATCTAACACAAATCATTCCACTCCAAAACAATTGTATCTATGGACCTCATCTCAACTTAAGTTCTACACAAATGTGGGTATATGTAATGGTGCCCTTTTGGTCGTGGCTAATGTCCATGTTCAACAATCTTCCTAGAGCATTTCACACTAGCAACGATCATCCCTACCCATTTCATTGTGGCCCACCAATTTTGTTGAGGCTTTGAAGGTCAATATTCCAGGAAACAACAAATGAAGCCACAAAAAATGCAACTTCATCTTTAAAAACTTGGACTCACCCTCCAATCTCAGAGGGACCTCAATTTTCTCAAGACAAACATCAACTTCGGTTAGGAGATATTGTTTCTTAGAAATTCCATTATCATGTCTCTCACTCCTGTTAGCTTTTTAGCTCAGGAGATACTCCGCATGTGTGTCTTCTATGCGGAAGTAACCTTGTACCTACACTACTAGACACTTGACTTTGTAATGGTTTTTTATAAAGTTGTGATAAAGTAGTTCTTTTATTAAAGTGATTTTTTAATAAAGTGTACCTTCTACTATTAAAGTGACTTTATCTCATAAAGTGCACTTATGTTATAAAATGAAAGTGTACTTTAATATTTTAAAGTGATTTATTTTGGAGGGAATGAATCATGACCCTTGATCTTGTAAAGACAAGATTAGATCTTGGCCATTAGATCTAGGGTTGGAGAAGGTGAAGGGCCACTTTCAGATTATAAGAGAATGCACTGGGTAGTGTGCAAGAAACAATGAGAAGGAGATTGAGAGAGATTTATGAAATAGCTTGAGAGAGGAAAGTTAGGGCAACAAGGAGGGTGCATTTCCCAAGAGAGATTGGGCACAAATCCCAAGAGAATATTTCTGTGTGAGTGCTGATAGTTATTGTTGCTGTTGGAGACTATACTGTATGGATCCATACAGTCTGTACAAGAAGGGAAAGAGGGCACGTAAATCGAGACAAAGTTTGATACGATTTTTGAGGCTGTTTTGGAGAGTTTTTCATGCCGCAGCAGGGCCTTACAGAACTGGCCGTACAACAGATCGTGGGTACATTTTCCAAGGTGTTGATTTCTGGGTAGGCCATACAATAGTACGGATTTGACACATTTTCAAGGAAGAATATTGTGGGGGCAATTTTTTGTGATGTAAGTGGATTTCTCTTGCTGGAAATTAAATGTATTGCTGCTAATATGTACTTTCTTGAAGCTATATAAATCTCTCTCTTTCATTGGGTTCCCCCACATTGGGGTTTTCCCTGGGATTGCCTAAATTTTTGAATATTTCTGGGTTGAATGGTTGTTGTTCATTGTGTTTATTCCGCTGCAAAATTGCTTAGCAATGTGTATTTCTGCTTATGGTAATTTCTGAATGTGGGTTTAGACATTTCAGAGTTCATAGAAGACAATTATCTCTAGGTTGTTAAATGTATGACATAATATTTATAGCAGATTTTGTCATTTAATTTCTATAACACCTCACTTCATCATTTAAAAAAAAATAAAATAAAATTTGCTTGTTCTTACTCCTATCCCATCATAATAATAATGGCTCTAGAATCCTCACTTCACCATTTGAAAAAAAAATGAAATGAAATTTGCTTGTTCTTACTCCCATCCCATGATAATGATAATAGCTCTAGAGTCCTCACTTCACCATTTAAAAAAAAACAGAAAATTAAGTTTGCTTATTCTTACTCCCATCCCATGATAATGATAATGGCTCTAGAGTCTCTTGTATTACTAACGGTAAATAATTTAATAGAATTTATAAATTGGACTAAAAGATACTAAAACTTCATTTCAAATTTATTGTTTTGTTATAACCTTGCCCTTTATATATTATAAAGGCCATTCAATTTTGAGTTGAAGTGGTATCAAAATAGAGTGAGTTCATAAAGGCACAAACTCAACTTTTAAGATTTTGTGATTTTTTTTTTTTACTTTTAACTTTATTTTATTTTATTTTTAAATTTCAATCATTTAAATTGATTAAAAATGAAAAAAAAACCTCCGCAAAACCATATTTCATCGCTAAAATTTCCATCCATCAAACACAACTATTACGATTGGGAAAATTCATATTAAATAAAAAAAAATAAAACTAAATTTTCCTCTTAACTTATTCCAGATAAAAACTCCCAAATCCATAGAGCCCAAACAACGTCGATGGGAATATTATAGCAAGAAACGTAACCCACACCGATCGTGGCGTTCCATTCATTTATTGCTTATTATTTTCCGGTACCTGTCATCCCCACTGACCCTTGAATGGGTCAGAGAACAATGGCATTTCCCACAGTTTAGCCGTACAATGTAGTCTGCTTACGCCGTTTGGTTTTTAACGTTAAATGTTGGGGTTCATTCGTCGCATCCGTTTATCCGTTAGTTTTTCACGTTAAATGTTGGGGTTCCTTTGTCGCATCTGCAGGAATGGCGACAAACACTGCCAGCTCCTTCAAACCTTGCTAGTAGAGACATGAATTTCAGGCTTCGCTTCTTCAAAGTATGTGCCCTTGTTTGAATTAAACCTTTCAATTTTTTTCTTTTTAATTTGAGGGTTTCACAACTGTCATTTCTTTAGTTTCAGAGTTTTGTTTGCAGAAATAGGGTTTTAATATAAAATTTCAAGAAGTCGTGAGACCTGATGGATTGATCGCGAATCTTTAAAATTATTGTGGTATTTGATTGATCCGAGCACCCAATTTTATGTCTCGCTTTAAATTGTTGCCAATTCTGTGATTTGATTAAGTCGACCTTCCGAATTCAGTTTTTGACATTCATTTTGTCTAAAAATACTGGAATATTTGAGAAAAACTGACCGGTGATGTCTGATTTTAGGGTTATAATTTTGAATACCTGTGGAGTCGGTCAAGAGGGTTGTGGTTGGGCGTTAAATCAAGCGAGTTTTCTTCACAGAAACTTGGGTTCACTCTCCCCAAGAACATGCTGCTGTGTTAATGCGACCAATTATGGTGCTCTATTGTAATATCTCAGCCTAGGCGGTTTGTCCTAGGTGGTGTATATCAATGGATGATGTCAAAGTGCAAGTCCTGGCTGATTTAGACGGAATATATACCAACTAATTCTATTTGTCAGTTGAATTAGAAATATGACACGAGTTTTGATAAGCTGGGCGCTTTGATCATTTCCACCTTCAAATTTCCTGTATTACAGAGACCAGACTTAGTTGAAATTAATTTGGGCAATTTGTATATTTGTGAGCATATTTTGAACACGATAGCAATGCTTGTGATAGAGTGGCAAATGCAGGGGCTGTAGGTTTCAGAAATATATTATAGACACCTACATCCAAATACCACCTTTTATCCTTGCGGTCCCATTGATATAGAGGATCTGGATTGAAGTCTGAACTCCAAAATTTCAAAGTTGTTTCTAAAATAAGGTATTTTACAAAAGTTATTAGGCCTTGATGTTTCTGATGAGCACAATCTGCTGGTAAGGAGGGTTTAAAGATATCCGTTCGGTAGCATTTATGGATTCATCCAGGTTATCTATTGAGACTAATCCACTTGATTCAGATTCAGCTGTGGGTGGAAGTGGGAGACCAAGTCAAGGAAGTGAACATAGTCCTGCATCCTTGTTTTCATGTGAATACTATGACGTGGAGCATGTCCGTAAAATTGCACAAGCCTTGCTTTCAGGCTTGGCTACTGCATGTGTGGAAAGTACCATGGGAGACCTTTTCAAGACTCCGGCATCTGTAGCTGCCGACGTGAGGAAGGAAATGATTGAGTATCTTCGGCAACAGAGTGAAGTCTATCCCACACAATATGTGATGGTTGTTGGAAGTTCGGGCTCTCCCGAGAGCCCTGTTGACGTGGTTGATGACGTGCTCGACAACTTTGTGCACAATAAGCGAAATTTGTTTACCAGAATGTCTGGCTGGCTTCTTAGTGAACAGAAGGAAGAAAAGATTGATGACTTTGTTGAAGAACTGGAGATAATGGGTTTTTGGGTGAAGGGGCGACGAGAAAATTTAGCAAAGGATCTTTTGAAGAGCATTGACCTGAGCAATGCTTACCACTGCGAGTTGAAGTTTGACTCCAGTGAAGAACTTGCTTTGCATAAAGGTAAGTGCTCCCTGCGACCTGTAAATTGTGCAAACGAGGGATGCAGGGAGGTATTTTCTTCCGTGTATGCAAAAAAGCACGATGATTCATGTCCTTTAAAATTGGTCCCTTGTGAGCAGAAGTGCTCTGAAATGGTGAATAGGTCTGAAATGGATAGGCACTGCATAACAGTATGCCCTATGAAACTTGTGAATTGTCCGTTTTATCAAGTTGGCTGTTTATCCACTATACCTCAGAGTGAAATTGAGGCGCATTGTGCGGAATTTCTACAGTCACATTTGTTCTGTGTCCTTCAAATGCTACATAAGCAGGAAGCATCAGTTGGAGATCTGACACAACGTGTGATATTGCTGGAAAAGGTAATGCTTTTCTTTGCTTGTATAGTATATTGTGTATGTTTTATTGCATTATTTCAGGACTCGAGTTAGCACTACTTAAATCAAACATAAAGTTTTTCGTTTAGTTGGCTTT
>JASDQU010101932.1:54390-88177 GCA_032191745.1 Picea mariana
GAAGAAGATAACTTTGACCAGTGCTTGAGTTTAAACTTATCGATATAAAGGATGTATGGCTAATACATTCTATATAACATAGAAATGTTGTGAATCACTAAAGGCCTCCTAACAAATGGACGTGGTGTTATTTCCCCAACTCTATAATTGGGTGTGTTGTTGTTGATAGTTGAAAGAAACTGAAAGCAAAGATGGCAAAAAATCAACTAAAACCTAGACGAGGTGTATGTTAGGGGCCATGGAAACTTGTGAGGTGTCGGGTGTTAGTTGCCACCATTGATTCTCAAATAACTGTTTTTTGGCAAAATATCAACAATAAGATGGTTGAAGGGCATTCATGGTAAATACTCCGGATAAAATACTTTATACAACTAAAAAACCATAACTTAAATCCTCGTGAAGGTATAATAAATACAACTACACACATATCAAAGCACTTTAATTACTATATTCCCTACTTGGGCATGGAATAATAAGATGTTAGATGTTGAAACTAGTGGTATATGGTAGTGTTTTCACCTCGACTCTATAGAAATATAGAGAAAGGTATTATAGTGTATAGGGTGCAGAGCCAAGTTCATGAAAACAAATTATCATGCTATCTAGAGGAAACATCGCAAGCACGTGCCTTAACATAGAGGTTGCACTTTTGACATAATACAAACTTGAAGTAGAAGGGAAAAAACCCCAAACTAACAAAATCATGCCCCGATCAACAACAAGACTTGCAACGAGATGACCCAAGTAAGTCAAGATGCAACAATATCACCCTAGATTAAGGGAGTGAGAGCAATCAAATGAATAGGGATAACCAAGTCGATAGGAAAAATAGTAAGCCCAACTTCACTAGGAACCTTGAGAAGCGTGGTCTGTATCGAGGATGGAAAAAAGGAAGAGAGCAAGTAGGGGGATGATACAATACATACTAATCAAAATCTGAAACATTATCTTTGCCAACAAATTTGGCATTCATTTGAACCCCATTTCATTGAATTGCTGACATTCAAGTAAGAGGATAAAAAATGTCCCAAGAGTTTATATGTACGCATTCTACATGATTGGAATGAAGTGTGGCTTGACCCCATTGCCATCTCTAAGCAAATGGAAAACCCAACTCCAAAATGCTAGGTTAGACAACCATTAATTTTTTTTAATATAAAAAGAAAATAAAAAATATATTATCTCAATTTAACAAGAAATTTCAACTTCCAATTGTCTATGGCCAAAGGGCAATTTCAATTCACATTTTGGCWAGAGAATCTGGGCACTTGTGCTAGGTTTCATCACTTGGTCAATCTAATTAGAAAGAAACCAAATGATCTTTTACAAGTAGAATGAACCCACTCACCTTCATTAAGGAAAAAATYATTTGCAGTATCAATGAAACCATTCTTTCAAAAAAATTGACAATTGGAAGATCAAATAGGCATGCAAGATGAACAACTATGACTAACTTTCTAGATAGTGAACATCCATACTATTTTACAAGCTATAGGTATGGCTTTGGTAGTTAGCTTTCCAATAATAACATGGGTACCTCTAGCACACCCTTTCATCAAGCTAATTTTTTATAGCACTTCAAATGGGGATTTGGGATGGGTAGGGATAGGAGGCATCTCGAGGGATGATAAGGGCTAACCAATACCATGTTATGCATATATTATAGATATCTCCACCATAATAAGGCATGAATGTTATCCTTTCACTTAGGTTTGAAAATAGCCCTCAATGTGAGCATCAAATCCTATTCTCGAAGGGGATTCCCATCTTGTAATCGATAAAGTCTAGGAGGCCAATGCAATTAGGGGAATATGAGAGATGGAAGCACATTGGATAATCATATACCTCCCCACAAGAGATCCTCCACTATCTTAATGCCTTTGATCAATTTATTAAATCATGTCTGAAGAGTAGGGAATGGGGTGCAAATGCTCTTTCTAATATGGGGACAACACATTGAGTGGGATTTCAAGAAATTTGTCACCAAGACACCCACATTTTCCCTGCACCATTACTCACTAACCTCACTCCACTTGTTCAACATGAGCAAGTCCATGTTAACAAGGAAGTATGTGCACCTACAACCCAATGTCCATTGAAAATGACTAAACATTAACATGACTATTCATACCCAATTTGATATCATTGGGTTGGATGAATTTAAAGTCGTTGTTATGACATTAATTTTTTTTGGCGACAATCAGTTATTGATATGCAACAATACTTAGCATGACAACAATGTATCTTCTCTTTTCTTCAATGATTTATGTGATGTATTTGTGTTTAGAATAAACATCCATCGATGTTACTCAAAAGATCCCATTACAAACTTGTAAGTAACATTTTGGCAATACTACTCAAAGCATTGCGGGAAAACTTGTAAATAACATTTTGTTATTTGTAATAACTTTGTTGAAGGACAAGGTTAGGGCAATGGCGCCAAGTTWGATTGTCTCTGGGTATGTGGGGTTTTCGCTTCAAACTAAAAGGATCTCCAAATTTTATTACCATGTATACTTTGTTTGTTGTTTCGATCTAATTTTGTGTCTTATTTACTAATAAAATCTACACTATCGCCTTRGTTGTACTTGCAGGCACATGAAGACTTAAAGAAGGAAGCTTTGCATGAAAATTTAATCAAAATTATGATACAACTAAAACTTCGAGGGAATGAAAACTTTATACTATCTACATTGATTTTAATACTTAACAAAAATTGGCCATGGCCATACRAAGTTTTATCATGAAATGGGTAATATAAAAAAAATTAGGGTCAATAATGGGAGGGAGGGCTCTCATCCATAACGACCAYGTGCTCCATATGTTAATGCGAAAGTTATGGGAGGAGCCCACAATAAGGTTTTCAAGGGTCTTTTTGCAATTGTCATTATTGCAACTCTTCGTATTCCAAATCTAGTTGGTTATTAGTGTTGTTTGCTATTGCTTTTTTTCATCCCAACTAGTTTAGAAAGGTCTTTATGAATTGTCTTCAAAGGCAACTACCACAACCTCAAATTTTGAATTATTTCCTAGCTGCTCCTGCATGTAATTGTTGCTAAGGTTTTGGGTGTCTAGTTGTCTCTGACTACTAGTTGTAGATCTTATCCCATAATCAAGAACTTTGTGGAGAGAAATCATATCACAATCTGAAGGTTAGATGCTGAAAAGATCTCACATCTAGAATAATTTGCTAAAGTTAACACACTTAAAGAGAACACCCAAAAGGCTCTAGTAAGAGATTTGTATAAATGACATCCCCACATTTCAAATGGGTGATTCTCTAGTTTGGTTAGTGACCCTACATTTTCCATTCATATTGTGAGCCTACCTTTACATCACTCAATGGCATTCCTAACCTCCTTTCTTATAATAGGTTCACTCCCCAAGGGAGTTTCTTGTCTTGTGGGTTGAAGAAAGACTTTTAAAAGAGGTTTTGACATTTGCAAATCATGCTAATTTTTCACATTCTCATCTTGTTGGATGCTTCATTGTTTAGAAGGATGATTTGATGCCTTTTTATCTCCCTTCGTTAATTTCCAATTCAAGAAGAAATTTACTTGGCATGTGCATTAGTACATTGTTTTAATGAGTTTTGCCTCAACTCACATGCTTGAATCATTGGGTTTCTCTAGTTTGGAAACCCCTCATATACGAATAAACATACATCTATCCATGTCATCGCGGATTCTTCATTGCGTAGTTTGATTATGTTGAGGATAAGGAACATATCCTTTATTTTGGGCCTTGGTTTTGGGGATGTGTTGGTATATGCTTAAACCTTGGTATCTCACCTTTCATTATTTTTCAAACACTTTAACTTCAAATTCAATGTAAGTCATGCTTCCCATTTTTAGTGCTAAGGACTTTAAATCTCTGACCTCCATTAAAAATGGTTTAGGAAGTTTCATTATATTCCCCAAACACATATCACAACCCGTGTTAGGCTATGTGGTGAAGTGGATCTTACCACTACTCTTCTTGAAGAAATATGGATGGAAGTAGCTAATAAGTTTTGGAAGCAAAAATTGGACTACAAAGATGTTGCTTTTAGACACATTTCATTTTTTGCTCATGGGAACTCAATAATATTTTGCTTGATGTATTTTGTTAATATGCAAAGGATCTCAAAAATCTCAATGCAGGGGGGGAGAGAAGAAAACAAAATAATCATAGGGCTACTTGGTGGCAAGGTGTTGAGGAATGTCACCATCTAGGGGAGGCTACAGACTTTAGCAAAGAACTGGGATGTGTACTTCAAAGATAAAAAAACAGATAGTTGGAAACAATAACTTCACATGAGAAGAAACTAACATCAATACTTTTCAATATGATTTGTTGATGTCCTTAGACATTGTTCCTCTTGGAGAGGTTCAACAAGTGGAATTGATGGATCACATGGAAAAGGGAGGGGAATCATTCTCTTCTATAAAGTTGGAACATGGGAGTCAACTAGGTCAATCAAAAGACACCTCTGCTCAAGAATTTGCAAACAAGGGTTGGATTGAAGTAAGAAAAGAGAGGAAAAGTTGTGTAACAACCCTATCTCTGACTATATGTCTCTCTTATCAAGTAAAAAGGAAGGTTATTGTTCCTTATGTTTGTGTTGGTTATCTATTTATTTCCAACAACACTTTGCATGTTATATTTTGCCTTTTGCGTTGTATAACAACAATGCATTGAATGCACCATTTTTATGTGGGTTTGGGTATTACAAAAAGAATTTGTCCCATAAAAAATATTACAAAACAAACTACTTCTACTCTTATCATCTCGCCCACCCCCCATCTTATTATATAAGGCAAGTATTGCATATGTAGGTTGGCCAACCTTAAACTCCCATCCCACATAGGGACTCCTTGCAACATCGCAAGCTTATTTGAATTGAGCTGATCTCTCCAATACTAGGACACAATGCACGAGTCAAAAGCTTTTTGTATGGCTTTGAAGTCAAGCCTTTTGAGCAATGGGTCTTAGGGTTTGATAACATGATTTGTTTAGGAAGGGCAACCCACTATAACTTGTAGAATACCTCTAGCACATGACACTGAGATCCAAAAACAAAACATGGGACCTACACTCACTTGTGAACAAAGAATGGAAACATAACTTGTTGCACGAGTAAGGTGACAAGGGGGATTGATCAGTGTTAACCATCCTATGACTTGATGGTAGGAGTATTCTCGAGGATGCCTTTCAAGCTTATATATGCAATGCATGAGTATTCTCTAATCCTAGGAGGCAATGCATGAGTTGGAATCTTTTTGTATGGCTTTGGAGTCAAGCCTTTTGAACAATGGGTTTTAGGGTTTGATAACATGATCTATTAAGGAAGGGCAACCCCCTGTAACTTGCAGGATACCTCTAGTGCTTGGCACTGAGATCCAGAAACAAAACATGGGACCCAC
The DNA here is from genome assembly GCA_032191745.1 of Picea mariana. Classification (NCBI taxonomy): domain Eukaryota; kingdom Viridiplantae; phylum Streptophyta; class Pinopsida; order Pinales; family Pinaceae; genus Picea; species Picea mariana. The sequence goes on from JASDQU010101932.1 coordinate 59,796, forward strand.
ACTCACTTGTGAACAAAGAATGAAAACATAGCTTGTTGCAAGAGTAAGATGAAGGGTGATTCATTAGCCCTAGCCATCCTATGACTTGATGGTAGGAGTATTCTCGAAGATGCCTTTCAGACTTATATATATCCTTAGAGATGAGACATTTTATTGAAATCAATTTTAAGCTACCAAACTTTACAAAAAAACATAAATATATATTCTCACGTTACATATCTTCCAACAAAAAAGAACTCAGAAAAAAAAACTAAAAAATACATACACATTGTAAAACATACTTTTGTATATATATAAATAAAAATAAAAATAAATAAATATTACTACGAAACTATATCCTAACAAAGAGATATATCACTATAACAAAATAACGTATAACATCCCATAAATAACATAACCATACATTTATAATAAAAAAAAAACAGTCACCAAACATGATATCAAAGAGTGCGAAAAACAAGCACCAAAAGAGTGCCCAACACAAACACCGAAAAAAACTAATATACATAAGCCTTCAAACCCCTCTCATACCAGCCCTTGATTTCAAGGCCTGCCCGAACCCATTCAATATAACATAATAATAAGTAAATCAAATTAAAGTGTTCCCATAATTTTTTTTTAGGATCTTTGTTCCGATCGATCGATCCAGAAAGGATTTGAAGGCAAGTGGTTTTGTTATTGGAGGTGGTTGGCTTCTGCAGAGGGGCGACTTGGATCAACAGATATACCCGCAAACGCAATGACAATGATGGCCCCTCCTCCTTTAGATGTATATATCCATCTCACAATCCTTTCATTCAAACATTTCTCTCCGATTGATTTTATGCATTTCACGTCAGTCGTTCTGTTTTTCTCTATATTTGTTTCTCTTATAGTCCTGTTAGGTTTTGGGGTTTGTTGTTGGAGTTCGGGTTCCGGGGGGATTAGATCCCTGGTTATATCAATTCGCAGGAAAGGGATCTTAGGGTTTTTTTGGATCCATCGTAGGGGTTTAACAGAGAGTAATTCAATATATATTTGTCTGTGTACGTGACTTGATCTCAGCAGCAGGAAGAGGACGAAATGCTGGTCCCGCATCCCGAGTTCAATGACGGGGCTCAGCCCATGGAAGGTAAGCATCTAACCCCCGCGCCCTCTCCCTCCCCCCCAAAACGAGATTGAATACCAATTTTAATGAGCAAATGTATAATTTGACTATTTAATTTCAAAAAATCATATTCCGGAATGACTTAAAACTCATTTTAACGAGGGCCTCTGAAAGCAAAATTCCGTATTCTGCGAAGTGTCTCCAGAATTGTTAAGCGTAGTGTAATTTTTGATATCATGGTTCGCCCCAGTTGCAGGGCAAGGAGAGACGGTTAGTACCGTGGAGAATCAACCCCCGGACGATCCTCCTTCTTCTCGATTTACCTGGTCTATCGAAAATTTTTCGAGGTTAAATGTAAAGAAGCATTACTCAGAAATTTTTACCGTGGGAGGTTACAAATGGTAAGTGGATTGTAGCTTCGTGCTACTTCATGCTTATGTGTTTTCCGCATAATTGAGTAAAAATGGGCTTACTGTGACTCGTTTGTATAAGCCGAGGGGGTTTTGCAACCGAATATAATCAGCAAAGGGAACTAGGTCTAGTGCCGGAGAGCCGTAACGCACGGAATTTTACCTTGTTTTAGTGTTTTTATTGCTGGCATAGGTTTGCAATTTTAACAGATCGAGTAGACCAGACCCCCATTTGGCATCACTGTATAGCTTATGTTATGAAGTTGTTTATTGATAATACTTGCCGTTAATTCTAGTATCCAAGAAGTGATTTTGTTGTGTCTAATCGCGATGAACTGAGGCAGGCGGGTGTTAATTTTTCCGAAGGGAAACAATGTGGATCACTTATCGATGTACTTGGATGTGGCGGATTCTGCCACATTGCCTTATGGTTGGAGCAGATATGCACAATTCAGCTTGGCTGTTGTTAATCAGATTAGCCCTAAGTATTCAATCCGGAAAGGTATTGATTCTTTCCATTTCAATTTGTAACATCGAGTTAAGGTATTTACTATTTTCATTTCAGTTTGTAACATCGAGTTTGATGAGGGGAAAAATTGACGCTTTTGACATTTCGAAATATTTAAGTTGGGGGTCCCGGGTGTTCCTCGAGTTCTTTGCCTAGGCTAGCCAACTTCACATGAAATATCAGTTTGTTCTAATTGTACATTAGAAATAGGTGATGATATAACGTGCGAGTAAATTTTACCACACATTCACCTTACCTGGCCATTAGTTCTTCTGTCTTCATTTTTTTGGCATTATGGTTGCAAATACTTAAAGAAGTGCATCCGAGGTCATGCATCCAAGGTCATCTTCTTTGTGACATTAATTTAGCGCTGTGCCTTTTTTTTCCGCAGATACACAACATCAGTTCAATACCCGAGAGAGTGACTGGGGTTTCACATCGTTTATGCCGCTTGGAGATGTGTATGACCATTCAAAAGGTTATCTGGTGAATGATACTCTCATAATAGAAGCGGACGTTGTTGTCCGAAGAGTAATTGACTATTGGTCCTATGACTCAAAGAAAGAAACAGGTTATGTTGGGCTCAAGAATCAAGGAGCAACATGCTATATGAACTCACTTCTTCAGACACTATATCATATTCCTTACTTCAGAAAGGTTTTTCAATACCACCCTTCTTGCCCTTTACAATTTTGTATCGTGCTAGACAAGCAACAGTATTTGGATAATTTAGTTTCCATAAGTATCCGTCTTCTTTATTACCTTACTCGCTTCTGCTGACTTGGTATAAGCATATTTTGAGTAATTGAAATTTTCATTCCTCACCATTTGCAGTAAACTATGTCACACTCTTGAAGTTTAGCTACTAATAATGATGGACATTTTTATGGCTATCAGGCTGTGTATCATATGCCCACAACTGAAAATGACATGCCATCTAGCAGCATTCCATTGGCTTTACAGAGTTTGTTTTATAAGCTCCAGTATAGTGACACCAGTGTTGCGACAAAGGAGTTAACAAAATCTTTTGGATGGGACACGTATGATTCTTTTATGCAACATGATGTCCAGGAGTTGAATAGAGTGTTATCTGAGAAGTTAGAAGACAAAATGAAGGTGCAATCTTTTTAACGCAACCGGTCATAAACAAAATAGAATAATTTTTTGTTTTTATACTTATGGTGATTAATTATATTTTGGTTGGATGGGCTTGTAATAATATCAAGTTATTTTGTTTGTTGTAATCTTCAGGGGACAGTTGTTGAGGGCACAATACAGCAACTGTTTGAGGGCCATCATATGAATTACATTGAATGCATAAACGTAGATTACAAGTCAACAAGGAAAGAGTCATTTTATGGTATTTTTCTTCAATCTGGGATTATTTAATAATTTACTGTATGTTGTTTCGTGTACATTTTCTTATTGCTTGATTAATTTTGTCCAATGCCAAATATATATTTCAGATCTGCAGCTAGATGTCAAAGGTTGCCGAGATGTCTATGCTTCATTTGATAAATATGTTGAAGTGGAACGCCTCGAAGGGGATAATAAATATCATGCCGAGCAATATGGTTTACAGGTCAAAAAATTCATGACCTTATACTCTTTAATTGTCAAGATTGTAACATTGTGCTTTATTGTATCCTCAATCTTTGGATCTATATGTGATATTAAAGATGGGTTTTTGAATGTTTGTCCTCTCTTTTTCCAACAACACTTCAATTCATTCAATAACCAATGTTTTACATGTTTTGTGATGAAATTAGCCCCAAGGGTAAGCTTAATCGGTTGAACTGTCTGCCCATGACATGTTGCCGACGGCAAGGCCTTAGGTCACAAGTTCAATCCGGTTGAGGCCCTTGGGGTTACCAGCCTCTATTGTGGTGGGTGGTAGAGCCGCCTTCCATCCACATATTCCGGGGAAGAGGGGGGATCCCACAAGGTTTTCCTTGGAACAAAAGTATTATGATGAGATGAATCTTTCAGCTGGACAGCTTATCTTAATTTCTGAAACAATGATTACGGCTGTGCTGTGTTTTCTTCAGGATGCAAAGAAGGGTGTCCTTTTCATTGATTTTCCTCCTGTGCTACAACTTCAACTGAAGCGCTTTGAATACGACTTCATGCGAGACACAATGGTTAAGGTGATTATATGCCAATATCTCATTTCCTTGCAATTTAGAGCTTGCGATCAACGTGCTTACAATTCTTTTAATGATCAATGTGCTTATTTGATGTCTTTTGGTTATTTTGATGCTTGTTGTATGTGTGGAAATATTGCTATGATAAGCCTATTGAAAATTTCCAGTTTCAACTTCTATAAGTTCAAGACTGGGCCATGGTATACATTAATAATCCAAAATCTGAACGGTCCAACTCAAAGATACCTAGAGTAAGATATTTTCCTGTTCATCCCTTAGCCAGATGATATCCTTTTTGAGAAAATTGTATGTTAATTTATACAGAGAAATCGAATTTTTTTGTTCTTATAGGCAATATGCCAATCTAGTTTAATTTCTAGCTCCACGCTTATCGGCTGGATCTCTTTTGGGGGAGGCAAACAATGTGGAAAAATCTCCATGAAAATGAATTGAATCACTTTCTTCTGGGTTGTTTGGAAGTTCATTTTTTTGACCCTTATTTGTCAAAAAGCAAGTTCAAACATTTCTTATCCCCCACTTTAGCCTGATTACTTCCCAATAGGCTTCCCAGTTCTGCTTTACATTGCAACATGGCTTATTATATGTTGTTAGAATTACTGATTGTGTTCCAGTTGGCTTTAATCAGGCTTTACGTTCTTTCTCCATAGGAGAAATAATCTATGTTCTTTGAATGGTGTAACTGACCCTCATGACTGCAAGAAAATTATGGTACCAACCCTGGCACGATAATCTTGAGAAGTCATCTACTGTAGTATTCTCCTTGCCAGTTTTTTAAATGAGTTTGGGGAAGATTTGTATAAAATTTTTCATCATAATTTATTGGATTACAATTCTCATTTTGGTGCAAATGATAATTAAGGTTTTGGGGTCTGTAATCATGTAGAACTTTTTGTACCTGAGATAGTTTCTCTGCATCTTAATGGCAAGGACAACGGCTAACAACTTCGTGTCATAGATGAGATAGCCTCTCTCAAAATCATTCTCTGTGCAGCTTTTGAATGCTACTTGCTTTCCATCTCGAGTAAGGACTGCACCTCTAGCTACTCCATTTGCATCAATGTAGATGGTACATGGCTTTGCTGGGGCAGACTGTCAGAACAGTTGATTCTGTGAGCTTTGTATTCAGCAAGACAATGTTGGTTTGGTGCCTTTCTTTCCATGAGGATCTTTTGCAATTTTTAACAATTTGTTAAAGGTGTCCCTAACTTGGAGAAATTCAGTACAAATCAATATTAAACAGGTTGCCAAATCAAGGAAGCTTCTCGCCCCAATCATATTGACAGGTGTCCTCTATCCGCCAATAACTTTGTTCTTAGGGTCAACTACTATGACTTCAACTGTAACAATAAAGCTCAGGTAATCGCCTCATAAGCAAATTATACTTGGAGAATTCAATGTATTTTCTTTTTCCCTTGAGGCATCTAATAGTCCTCTCTAGTTATGCAAATTCTTCTCTAGTCTCATTGAAATCATAGTGCCCCACAAGAATAGGAAAGTTATTAGACAAAATCAAGGACTTGTAGTGGCCATCTTGTGTGGTAAATGTATCTAGTAATATCCACTACTAAAGTTTATCTTGGAGAATGTAGTTGCATTATATTTTCCAAATATCATCAATTATTCATCTTCTACGATTACCTTATTTAGTCATCGGTAGTCCACACATGTTCTCATGACACCATCTTGCTTTTGCACCAACAAAATTTTATTCCAAATAGGGATTTGGATGGTTGAATGAACCTTTCTTTGAAAGTTCATTTATTTGTCTCTAAACTTTCTCTTCCTTAGTATAATTGAGTGGTTAAAGTAACTTGAAAGTATGCATAGCCTCTTCCTCCAACTGGTTCGATGATTACACTCCATGGGCATGTAGCTTATTTGTTGGTTGTCATGAAAGGCATTGACAAACTTCTCAAGGAGTGGTTTTATCTCCTAACATCCTTTTCACCATTCTCCCCAGTTCTCTTAGGAAATCCTAAAAATGACTACTAGGGTTTTTGTGAAACCTTCTTAAGTGGGATTATTGATACCCAATTTTTTTTTGCCTAATAAGACTTGGAAACAAAAATTTAAATTTAGAAAGCAAAAATTAAAATATATATATATATATATATATATATAAGATAAAAGTTAAAACACAGTTAATTTATTAAATTTTAAACGCTAAATATTTAAAACACAATTAAACTTAAAAAATTGACTCCATGTAGGAGATGGATGTAGAGGACCGGTCAATGAGATTGACTCCATAATGATCATTTTAAAATTTATTTTCAATGTTCATTGTTTTTTCAGTTTTGAGTCTTGACTCTAGATACTGATGACCTTAGACCTTGACTTGTCACTCTTTACTATTTAAAATTTTTGAGTTTGAGTAATTCCAATTTACTATTTCAGACTTTAGTGTCTACTATTTAGTATTTTGCTGAGTATTAATTAATTAGATTTTAGAATGACGAATGATGAATTTAATTTTTAAATCAATGTATCAATATTTATTATTTTACTTTTTCTGTTTCAACTTTCATTTATGATTTTATGAATCAATGTATTTCATTACTGAATTTGAATTTTGAATCATGTTTAATAGTTTATATCATTTAAAAATTTGAATTTTCAATTTACTAATTTAGTAGTATTTAGTATTTTAGTATTTACTGATGAATTTGCGAACATTGAATTGTTATTGTTGAGATTTTATCATTATTATTTTTATTTTAAAATTTTTATATATTATATTTAATTTTTTTTTATATTATATATGTGACATCCCCCCGTCCTCCATTTCCCTAAAATCCCTAAAATTTGGGGGTACTTCCACATGTCCCCCTTGTGCGTCTCCCCACACCCGCGTCCCCCCGTCCCGGAGACTTGGTGGAACATTGGTGATTTCTTGTCTCTCAAGGCACCTTTTGGTAGAGAGCTGTTCCTTAACTTCACAACAAAAGGGAGTAGCAGAGTAGAAGAATATGGCTATCATGGAGATGGCTCACTGGATGCTTCACTCCAGGAAAAGCAAGCTTTCATTATGGGGAGATGCTATTGTTTGTGCAATCCATATCATGAAATAGAAGACCTACTCACACTATCATAGTGTGACTCCTTATGAGAAATGGTATGGAAACAGACCTTTTAGTTGCATGGAGCAGACATTCAACATAATCGAATTCGTTCTTCAGCCCTGGCAGAACATTCTCATAAAATGAAACATCTCATCTACGTACAAGGCACTCAAGTTTTAGCAAAAATCAACCACTTCTCGAAGAGACACGAGGGAGCAATAGAAATTGGAAAAGAGTGCTTTAATCTAAATCGAGATGATGGGCTGAAAAGTAGCAGGACTTGGTTGCCTTTATTACTTCACCAGAACTGTAGGCAGGTAATTTGCTGGTTTATTTTTAGTTTAAGAGCATCTATATATTAAAATCACACAGGCCTTAGGGAAAGGGGTGGGTGTTCATAGACTCATTGATCCTATGGGATTAGGTTTTTAGGTTACAGTCTTTAAGTATTGCATTTCTTTTTATATATAGTTCTTGTTAAAATAAGGTCTGAATTCTTGATAGTGTTAGTAATGTGTTGTTAGTAATACATGGGTAGAATCTTTCTAGTTAGATAGTAATGCTATTAGTTGGTTCTAGCCTCTGTGTGTATAATAGTGTAGGGTAATGTTTGATAGTATTAAAGTTCCAGGTAGATAATACTACCATCTAGGTAGATATTAATATTATTAGTTGGTTCTAGGTGTATAATAGTTGTATATATTACGATACCTTAATATAGGTTAGTTGTAGCTTGTTAGAGATGGGTTAGTATAATATATTACTATTGGTTTGTTCTAGGTATATGATAGTTTTATTAGTTTGCTTTATATATATATATATATATATATATATATATATTATGGTACATCAATATACGTTAGTTGTCGCTTGTTAGAGATATGCTAGTAGGTAGAGCTTTCTAGTTAGAACTCTTAGATAGTGTAGTTTATGTTATTGGCTGACCTTCATTAATTAATTTTAATTTGGTTTCTTTCTTAAATAAATAATTAATATTAATAAAACAACCAAAGTGGTCTTTCTCATTATCTTTTGTTGAAGATGAACCCAGATGTGGTTCGAAACATCAATATGACAACAAAGTCTAACATAGTTATCTCTGAAACATTACAACATATCTTTCTGCGAAAGCTGGAAATCAAATATAAAAATTCTGTTGTTAGTTTTCTTATGCCCTCACTCACTTTGGTAGACCATTCCTTCTCATCATCATGCTATGGCTTGACTTGTTTGTAGCGTAATGGCAATGGATGATGTCAATGAGGACCTCACCAATCTTGTCACAGATGATTAGATCTAGAGCAATATGTTTCACATTTATTTCTTTGCTTTATTTTACAAAGATTTTCAGATGCATTGAATCGTAACTGGTATTTGGATATAATTTTTGTAACTGATCTATGTACATCGCATATAAAACTTTTATAAAATCAACTGAAAGTGATACTACTGCAGTTCGTTGTTCTCATTGTCCAAATGATTACCTGGATTTGAACTTTGGACAAAGTATAACATGCTGAGACTAGAATTTGAGATGTACACTTTTCGTAATGAAAAGAATCTTTTCGAGAAATATGACATTTTTTTTTTAAATTCAAATTGGAAATGTTGTTGATAACTTGAACATAGTTTTAAAGTTCAGTATCTTGGTATGCATCTTTTTATTGCAGTGACTTCTTCATGTTCCTTTTCATGAGTTGTCTTTCATTGCTAAAATATGGCTGCAGCCTGCAACTATTTGTGGCATTTTGACTGCCATAGATATTTAAGATATGTAGTTTTGTTGGGAAATTTGTACACTGATTCATTAAATTATTTTCTTTTTGTTTTATCCACTTATTTCGTAACTTTGTTGATGTGACATGTTTGCTAGCAGTCATTCAATGATTGTCTCTTGTAGTTGTGGTCGCATCAAGGTATTCTTGATGTCAATTATATGTTGTTTAAATTTAGGATCAAGGTAGCTTGATAATTAGAGAAATGCATATACAAAGGTTTTTTGGATTGATGATGACTTTGTCATTCATTTAGGTTTGTTGAAGATTCTCAAGGGTAAGATTTACCACTTTCGTTTTTTAAAACCAAATTAAGAATCTTACTTTAATGCATCTTACGTGTATATCTTGATTTATTATATTATTGAGAATTCAGCATTTTTTAAATTGCTTATTGCATAGACTTTCTTGATAATAACCTTGATTTTATTTCTTAAGTTGGATTTAGGAACATATCTGAGTGTGTGTTAATTAGTGCAAGAGGAATTCATCTTACTTGCATTGCAAAAGTTTCTTAAAAATGAAAGACATATGTGGTTTACCCGAATCATGTGTGCAGATAAATGATCGCTATGAGTTTCCTTTGCAACTTGATCTCGATAAAGACAATGGGAAATATCTTTCTCCAGATGCAGATAGAAGTGTGCGCAATTTGTATACTCTCCACAGGTTAGTTTCTGCTACTGTTATAAGATGTCCACAAATCAGCTCTTAGTTATTGTTCAAGTGTACGTGTGCATTATGGTTTTTCGTTTAATTGTGTTAGGGTCATGTTACCTACAATGGAATTGTTTGGAGTAATATTTCTTATAATCATACTGGAAGTTTATTGTATATAATGGCTTGATATACTCTTTTTATAATGCTTGAATCAATGGCAAACAATACAAGGACATGCTAGTTTGTGACATGTTAGTTAGTAAATGATAAGTTCCATTGCAATTCATAGTTGATTGATCCAATTGTACAAACTTAATTTGATTTAAAGGAATTCTGGTGATAGATCTATGAAAAGAAGGTTGTTAAATATTTGAATCTGAATTTGAGCCTATCAGTGATGGAAGTAATGTAGGATCCACATGTATATTGGGGAGTAAGTGTCATGAAACCTTAATCCATCACTAGTAAGATTTGCATAGATGAAAAAATCTCCAACACTACGATAAATCACGATGTCAAACAGAAAAGAGAAATTGCTGAGAAAAAATCAGATTTTTTTGAAGAAATAGTAACATAGCGATTTTTTGAAGAAATCATAACATTGTGATTTTTTCTATACATCATGATATTTTTGAAAAGATCATTGAGGTTGTGTAAAAAATGCCAATATAAGTCCAAATTTTGATTTTTTGGGGACGTTTTTCTGCCTTTATTTTTTGTTGGAAGTCATTGTTGGCAATATTAAATTTATTAAATTCTTAAAGAGAAAGGATAGAAAAGGAAAGATAGAGGAGAATGAAAGGGAAGATAAAGGAGAACATCAACTTTTACTTGACTTTTTGACATTGCTAGTAATAGTTCCAGGATGTTTGAGAGTGGTTTGAACTTTATCAAACTTCTTATAAATAAAGTAGAATTTCATATCCCATTCCGAATTCAATAGATTTAACAATTCTTAGAATTTCAACATTTTAGGATTGGTGGGATCACAATTTTCAAGATTAGATTTTATCATGTATGAGGGTATGGGATTGTCATTTAATCAATAAGCACCAATTCCTCTATGTACCCTGTTCTTGTTGATGTTGATTATTGAACTCATCCATCATGACCTTAGTAAAAATGTACACTTCACTCAAACGATTGACTAATGTTTTTTGAACTTTCTTCTTGATTTTTAACTCTTGGATTAGCCAATTTCATCAAAATTGGAGGGAGGATTTCAACATTTTAGGATTGGTGGGATTGCAACATTTCAAGATCAGATTCTATCATGTATGAGGGTATGGGATTGTCACTTAATCAAGATCACCAATTCCTATATGTACCCCATTCTTGTTGATGTTGATTATTGAATTCATCCATCGCAACCTTAGTAAAAATGTACACTTCACTCAAACCAAAACCATTGAATAGGTATTATAAACTGTCTTCCTCATTTTCAACTCTTGAATTAGCTATTTTGATCAAAATTGGAGGGTGTTGACTTGAAAAACAACAAGATGGGTGGACTTGGATCCACAAGTAGTGCTAAGCACTAGTAACAATGTTCATAGAGGATTGAGGTAAAGGCTAGAGGAGGAGGTAGAGAGTGCTATTGATGACGGGGGTCCTAATACATGTGGATAGTTTTGATGAAATCTAGTTATTTGTTGTAGCATGATTTTTTTTTGGAGTGTGGAGGCCATTTAGAGCCTTGATATTAATGTATTTTGTTTCAAATATGTATCACACACTTACATGCTATATACATCATAAAACTTTGTATATTTGTTGTGTGACGGGTTTGAATCTTTTTTCCTAGGAAAACCTCACAGGATCTTTTTTCTAGGGAAAATTGCTAGCCCCAACTGTTGTTGGTAATCCCGAGAGGCTTGACCGAATTCAAACCTTATGACCTATGGCCTTCCCTGTTAGAGTTTGTAGCTCGGGCATGTACTTCCACACTAGGGGTGTCTAGTAGTGTGAAAGGGGCCCACTTTATGTCTAGACAACATAATGTGGGTGGGGATCACTTAAGACAACTAAGTAGCGCACAAAGGTACCAATAGGTGCAGGGTAGCATCGGTAGCTTCGACAAGCAAGCCGAGAACCTAAACAAACCCCAGACAAGTGTGTCGTCAGGTGCAAAAGGGCACCAACAGCTTCGACAAGTATGTCGTGAGCTCAGGCAAAGCTCAGGCAAACCTTCGACAAGGGTGTCGGCAGGTGGAAGGCAGCTCAATAGGTAGGACAGTCTCAAGCAAGAGCACCAACAAGTGAGCCGACAGACATGCCCGAGACAAGGCAATAGATTCACGGCATGAGAAACCATGGCAGTGGACCCGACAACACATGCAAGCTTGTCGAGGGGGCAGGCTACATGCAGAGAAGCTGAGATTGCCAACAAAGGTATCGAATGGGAAAGTCTCAGATCCGAGGAGAGGTCACTATGTGCAGTGCTGAGATGGCCTTAGGGCTGAGGTGTGAAGTCTAGCAGGAAAATACCTCTAGTGACTTTCAATGGTAGATGAAATCAACTGAGAACATGAAATTGTGGGGTATTATAGCAACCGTGGCTCGGAGTGTTTTGTTGACATGGGGGTTCTCAGTTCCGGGCAGGACATTCAGATGCTATGGGATCCGGGAGGGATCTCAAAGCAAAGCATCAGCAGGAGCTTGCAGGGTGCTCTAGTGCAGAGGGAGCTGGCCACTCAAGTACAAAGGGAGCAAGTGGCTCCAATCTAGAGGAAGCAACTGGTAGTTTCAGTGCAGGACATCCAGATCTAGACAGAGCAGGATTTCCAGATGCAGAGGGAGCAATAACAACTCAATACGTTGATCATGGAGGAGGTAGCTCTAGTGGCAGTACCTCCCTCGCTAAGAGGGAGTGTTAGAGTTTGTAGCTCGAGTAGGTACTTCCACACTAGGGGTGTCTTGTAGTGTGAAAGGGGCCCACTTTATGTCTAGACAACATAATGTGGGTGGGGATCACTTAAGTCAACTTGAGATTAAGTCACAATCGTTGGATGTGACTTAAGTTGTCTCAATGAGTGATTAAGTCCCCACCATTAGATCTAGGGCTTGAGAAGAAGATCTAAGGGTCAGAATTGCATGAGAGAAAGGCTAGGGTTAGATTATATCTAGAGAGCCTCATTTCACCTCACCTCAAGAGAGAGAAGGCAGTCAACCAAGTGAAGAGGCCCTTCCAAGGGAGCTCAAGAGACAGGTTAAGGAGAACCACTCAAGGAGGCCGAGCAGGGTCAAGAACCAATCAAGGAGGTCGAGCAGGGTCAAGCATACAAGCCGAGTAGGGTCATGCAAAGAGGCCAAGCAAGGGCAAGGAGAAACAAGGTCGAGGACACTCAATCTAGGGAAACTAAGTTGAGCTGCTAAGGGAGTCTATCAAGGGTTGAGTTAGGGCCCAGAGGGAGTTCTTCTGAGAATGTAGGGAGAGGGTATTTGTTCATATCCAAAGAGTTTAGTCCGGGGAACTACACCTGTAATGTATTTGTAAAAGCCTGCTATAAATAAAAGAAGAACATAGTCTTGCTAAGTAGTGGGGTTTCCAGGATAAAAACACTGTGTTAATGTGTGAGTATACTGTTTTCTGTTCTACTGTATTATGATCTCATATGTGTGTTATTCAGTTTATTAAATAGCAGACCTAGTTTTGTCTCTGCACTTGATTTAGTAAGAATAACTGTTTATTAAAAGTTCTTCATTCCCGTTGGCAACATGCCTTGGGTAGATGGTTCAATTGACTGAGAAAACCCTTGGTACTTCTAATGGTTTTGATTACATTAATGTTTATGAATATATATATTTTTTATTCAATTTTCTATGGTGGGGGATGGATATTGGGATCCTTGTTTTGGAGGAGGCATCTAAGTTGTTACATGAGGATGAGCAGGCGGGCAGGGGAAGATGACATGCAATGGTTAGTGGGGGAGGATGAGACTAAAAGTGAGGAGGGCGACGAGCCAACCTCAATACCACCTTCTACGCAGAGTGAGACACCCACTAATGGCCATGTGTTTCTGGCCATTGCCTTCTTCTACGAGAGGATGAGCCATTACCTTTGGTGGTAAAAGAGGTAGAGGGAATCAATATCTAGTTGCTTGATTAATCGTTGTAGATCACTCATGATTATGAGATACATTTATTATATATTTGATGTAATTTTGTATTTATTAGCCTTGAATGGACAACCATCAGGGTTTGATATTGACAATTGATGTTGGATGTGTTCATTACATGTATCATTTTGCATTATATGCATCTTATATATCATTCTTTTCATATTTATGTGGCAACATGGTTATTTGATGTTGTTATTATTTTATATTTAAAAGTAAATTAATTTTGTATCTTTTAATGCTTGCTGTGGTTTGCCAATTTTTGTCAATTTTTTGTTTGTTGTTGTTGATGTCTCGATGTTTAGAACCCTCGTGATTTTTTCCCAATGCTGATTTTTTCATTTATGATGTAGGAGATTAATGGGTTAGAATCCTATTGGTTCTTCTATCTAGCATTGAAATATTATGATAATATTGCTGATGTAAAAATCTTTAATGTAAATTCAACTTTATGGGTTTATTATACGTTTGGGATCACTTGATCACTCGTTCATTTATGTTCACTTTAGTGGTTATTATGGTCATGAAACAACCAAATAGACATCTCTTTATGGTACACTTTGCTAACGAACTACCTCCTCCCCATCTCGCTGTCTCGCAATACTCTTTGGGGTCTTAATTGTAAACCCTAAGCCTATTTGGGATATTCTTATGAAGATGTGCTTCATTGTTTAATGGTGTTCTTGAACATTGGTGTTCCACTTGGATGTGTTGGTTCTCATCAGGAAATTTGAACACGGTATTAGAGCTAAATTCTATGAGGAGTAAAATTTGATTCCCATTGCAAGAAAATATGGATTTAATGAAAGGGTATGCCAATGCGTGATTTACTTGCAATGATCTTGTTTTGTAATTTGTAGAGTTTAGTTGTTGTGTGCTAGTTTGTGGCAAGATCTATTGTGATGAGGCCAGGTGTAAGTCCTAGGTGACTTTGATGACATAGATACACTCCTCATATCACGACAACTTAGACATATTTAAAAAAAAAGACCGTGTATGGTGAATAGTTGATTCAACACTATGAACGGATTGAAGGTCTTGGTACAACGATTTAAGCCACCATGGAATTCTGTGATTGACATTGATGTAGAAGCAAAAAATTATCATTTTGTAGCATTCAAGTGATTGTTGGTATTGCTTTTGTGGACCAATTGTGGGATCTAAAATCTTGTGTGTGGCTTGTGACATTGGTAGTCAACGATTGCTTAGGCATTTCCTTGATTTGTGAAGACCCTTGATTGTGCAGTGACAGTTGTGTACATGTGGCATGGCCTTAATCCCCGCTAGAAGTAAGAAAGATGATTAAAGAAGTGATCCCAACTGATTGCTGATTGGTTGACTTGATTGAAGCTTTGGATCACCTTGTGTGATCCACTGTGCCCAAGTGTGTGATTTTGACTAGCACGATCAAGTATTCAGAACAATAGTCTAACACAACATGTTTTGAGAAGCTTTGAGCTTGTCTTGCCATTGTGAAAAAATCAAGCATGGGTGTGATTTCCACCGTAGTTAGAGAGTCAACTTTAGAGTAGTTTACTAACAACGGGGTTCAATTTGCAGGAACTAGCAGATACATGGTGCATTGGCCATTGTTTATGCATTGGTATGCACAACAAAGTTGGTATAATAGTTGGGTGAAGCTCCTTGCTCAGTGCATAGTGTGGCATGATCTTCGGATTGAAGAATCAATTGAATAGATGGAAGATCATTGGAATCTCTGGTTTGTTGAGTATTATTTAGATCGTAAATGTGATTGGATCTTGAATTTGAGAAGCATTGCTATGTGTGTAGTAGAGGATTGTGTGCCGAAAGAATTAATATCAACAAGCATATTGAATTTCGATTGGAACATTGACTCAAGTAAATCAACTCAAATATGTTGAGAGATATTAATTCAGTGATATTCCGTTTATCGGTTGACTATGTAAGCAAGTAGGTAAATCTATTGGCTTTGAAGTGGTAGAACAAGGTTCTATTCTCCTTGGTGCCTCTTTTTTAACTGAAGAGATATATTGTATTGTATTCTCGGGCCACAGGTTTTGTGGGGAGGGTCATCTTTGACCTAGAGAAACAAAAGGAAATGGAGTTCACTTGGGGTCTAAGAGATGCAACGAACAATGAAGTGGAAGCATTAGCGATCCTCCAGGGCCTAGTTGTTTTCAAAGACAAAGTGGTAAGAAAGGATACTATGATTGGTGACCTGTTGGTTATCCTTTGGTCCCTACAATTTCAAATCCTTCTAAAAAATCTAAAAATATCTAGACTCTACCAAAAAACTCTCTCGGTGATAAATGCATTTGAGAAAATTGAGCTCTTTTGTATATCTAGAAGTAAAAAATTGGAAGTCGACAAACCGTTGAATGTTGAAGCATGTTCACAAGAGGGGTTTTTAATGTCAAATGAGGGTCAACTGACCATAGTGCTAGCCTCCCCCTACCATGATGTGTAAGTGCTTTTATGAAGACTACACCTTTTCAACTCGTCTCAAAATGCAGGTGAGACATGAAAGTAAGTAAGGGTTGTTTCGTCACCCCATCTTTCTATGCATTTCCCTCTAGTGTGGACTCTTATGACATATATGATGCGGGTTCCTCTTCCTCCATGTGGCATTCCTTGAGCTGGTTATGAGTTATGATAGGTCCTAATCAAATTTTATTCTCGAGCTTCGATGAGAAAGGCAAGGGGGTTTCTACTAGTTTTGAGATTTTTTCACTTGGAAGGGAAGGCATCTGACATTATTCGACTTTCATCAAGGTCAACAGTCGATATGGTGCATTTCCATTGCCACTTTAAGTGTTTTGTTTTGTGTGAATTAAAGGATGTGTATTGGGGATTGAATAGCTGAGAATGAGAAGTTGTAGAGGCCCATTTTAGTGTGATGAACTTGACCTTGTGATGGAATAGGTGAAAAGAGGGGTTTGAAAAATAGAGTTTGGGAACAAATCAAGTAAGAAATTAATGTGTGGTTTGGATTGCAAATTATGTTATGGAATTGAGAGAATGGGAAGCTGAAGTGAGGTACTTCATGTTGTTTCATATGGGAAGCAACCTCTCAACTAGTGTCTTTGTAATCCTTGGTTGGGTGCATGGTGGCCCAAGCTTAACCTCCCCTTGGAGTTAGTCTTGCTCCCCCCTCCTTAAGCATAGAATCCGCAGTGTACTCCTCCCTTTGTGGCTTCTATTTGGCTTGCTAGGAGTGTTTGAACATTTTGCACACCCAACACTTGGAGTAGATGGAAGCTTTTGAAGAAGCGAGCCACACAACCACAAACGTTAATGCTAGTGTGGTGCACTCAAAGAATGTAGGATTGGAGAGTCCAAGGTGGACCAACAAACTGAAGCTCATCACATGCATGCACTTGTTTAATTTTCTCCTTTGATTTTAGTATGTTTTGTTATTGTTTGTTTTTGCTGTTCCAGTATATGGAGTGTATACATGCCAAAACTTAAATAGTTGGAATTGGAAAGGCATGCCTTGTTTTGATTTGGCTAGTATGGCCTTCATCCTTGCCTTGTTTTGATTTGGCCAATATGGCCTTCATCTTGGAACTCAAGCTAAAGTCAAACAAATCTATATTTTTGTATTACAATGTTGTATAGTTTGGTTTCGACTTCTAATATAAAAGTTACCTGTTACCGTGAAAAAAATATTAAAAAGCCTTCTATAGGGGGATTGGTGGACTTGTTTCACTGGTAGTGATAGGCCAAGGTTATATTTTGCTTGGCTATACTTGTCTTAAGTACTGGAGACTATATTATTGTCGATATATGTGTGTTTTTTTTGAACACTAGAGAAAATAATCAAGTTTAATTGGTATTGGCTTGATATTTCTCAAGTTGATTTGATTTGTGCATAGAGAACGATTTTTTCATGAGGGACCTCACTTTTAGTGTGCCATTGTATTGACAGTTTCAAAGGACCATGGGTGTCTTTGACAAGTATCAATAATTGAAGATTGAATATGATCTTCTTTCTCGGGTGGATGAGAAGGAAAAGATGATCAAGGAATTGTGTGACCTCAATCAAGGCCTTATTCAAGAAGTCACTAAGTTAAGAATTATTGAAGGTAAGCTAAAAGATTCCATCAGTGTGCCTGAAACTTTTGCTTTTAAAAAGTACGATGACCTAGTTGAGAGTTGGGCATCTTGAATAAATGAGCTAGACGGATGAAATTCTAATGTTTGTCAAAACCTCATGAATTATTGTTGTGATAAGGAAGAGCTACTTGATGTTTTAAAAGTAGTGTGTTTAATGCCTTTCTCAACGACCTATTGGGGATGGTGCTTCTCATGATGTTTTTGATGATACCTCTAATGATATTTGGTAGTAGTACGCCTTGTATTGATAAGAAGGACAATCTTGATGTTATTCATGCATTATTGGCTACTAATGAACTAGTTTTGCTTGAATTTGGGAAACATACTAGAAGTATTGGGTCTTGGTTGTTGTGCTAGATGAGGTATGTAGGTGGTGGACTTGGGAAGAGTGGACAAGGTATTGGTATTCCAATAGAGCTTGAGATGAGACCCTTTAGAGCAAGAGTTGCATATGGTAAGATTTCATTGCCAGATGGAGGTCATTCTGAGATTGGTTTAATGGGACAATATTCTGTACAAACTACTATTGTTTTTATTGTTCAAGGACTTTAACTGAGTTGCAGGGGGCACAACTTGCACCAACTAATGTTGATGGTATGCTTGAGTTGGAGACATATGACAGTTCTGTTGATTTGTAGGGACATCTTGCACCTTTACTTGAGCAAGAATCACATCCCCCATCTTCAAATCAATCGGTAGGAACAAGTCTCTTTTCCATATTGACATCCTCATCATAGAGATAAGAGGAGTTCACGCAATGGAACTTCTTGGTATGGTGGTAGTGACACATACAAATCTTCATAGAAGAGGCAGGATTTTGAACTAGTTCCGACTACCAAGATTGATTGTGGTTGGATTGATGCTTGGTTGTGGTAGCATTTGAATAGGTGCTCGAGGACTTCATACATATGTGTATTATCCACTGTACATTCATACTGTTCTCCTCTTTATTCCCGATGATTAATTGATTGACTGTTGTTGCGGTGGCTGTTGGACATTGTGTTGAACAATCTTGTTAGCTTGTTAAGACATATAGCACTATGATTTTGAAGAGCTATTCACGACAATATTTTTTGGGAAACTTGTTTCGCCCATTTGTGCATAATCTCTTGTTGCTCCATGTTTGTGTATGGAGATGCTTGGGAGGTTCAAGTTTTAAAGAACTCTCCATTGTATGCCTTGTTGCATGAGTTTGCTTCACTATGTTCTGAAAAGGACTGGGTGGATGTGTTATGGAGGTAATTGTTTTGTTGCACCTCTTCCTGGTCAAGGATTTTGGCTGTCAAGCTTAATTGTGTTAAAAGGGGAATGATGGAAGATGTGATATGTCTTGAGTTTTTTTAGGATATTTACTTTCATGGTCCGCGAAAGCCTAATCCCAGTCCTCTGGACAAATGCATTTTGATTTCAAAGCATTGTAATTGACCATAATATTTTTTCAGAAATCCCAAGAGAACTAAGTTGGGATCAATTTTGACGGTGTTTTATAAATCTAAGTTTTGAGTATAAAATATTTGAAATTGGTCTATCATTTTCTTTCTTTGAGCTCCACATGTGTTTACTCTATTAAAGTTCTCTTATGCGTACAGATCATTTTCTTTTATTTTTATGTGTGATCATAAATCTTTATTTTAACTATGATGGATGTGACGAAATTTTATTTATATTTTCAAATGTGTGATGTATGAGGTTCTTGGTCATCTCTCAGGAATTCTCTTTAAAATTAAACATTTTTATTTTTTGCAAATTTTATCTTTCTTTGAGTATAATAGTGGACTTTCTCAAAGGTCCTGTATCATTTTGGAAATCTAGAGCATCAAAGAAAATCATAAAACAGAGAGGAGTACCACCTCTATAAAAACGCACGAGGATTCACATCCTTGTGAGGTTGCCGTTTCGGTCATGATGGATTCAAGCGTCAACATTTTTGGCGACTATACTGGGGTCAACTGAAAAATTTGAAATTTGGTTTAGAATCTTTGAAAATACATGACTTTGCCTCAGGCTGGTCAACCTTGGTTAGAAATTGGATTGAATAATCAAAGAAACGTTTTGCATCAGCTATATAATCTCATAATAGCAACAGTTGAAACTAGGGAAGAATTGGAAAGATCTTGGCAAACACTACTCCAAGAAGAGGAAAGAGAAATCCTTCGAAGACAAAGGAGGGGCGAAAGACAAGACCGAAGAAACAAAAGACGAGCTCGCAGAGCACAAGAACAAGGCCGAAACTGAAGCTTGACAAATACAAGGGACCTATCACTAGAAGTAAAAGCAAGCAATTGCATATTCTAGGAAGTGAAAAATATATTCCTGAGATACCTCCAGACATGGCGGGAAGAAATGAAGAAAGGCATGAAGAACCGTGGCAAGAACCACAAGGAGAACCACGAGGAGAACCTCATGAAGTAAAATAAGGAGGCGGAGGAGGTGGTAGAAGAAATCAAGAAGGGTGAAGATTTTGAAATCCCAGAAGAATGAGAGATTCTCCCCTTGATTTGCGAGGTGAGCAACATGAACTCCCAATCCTTCCTAAGGGTACTTTGAAAGAATTTTCTGGCGACGGAACAATCAATGCTAAAAGACATGTTGATTTGTTCTTGGATGTTTGTGACTTTCATCTTGTCGAACATGACGATGTGATGGTAAGGTTGTTTATCCAAACCTTATCGGGCCAGGCTTACGAGTGGTATACAACATTGCTCATCGGATCTATTGGTTCTTTTGATGACCTTGAAAGCATGTTTCTGACTATGCTTTCTCCCCCGGTTGCGTACCACACTCTTCTCACTAATTTTATTGAGATATGCTTAAAGAAGAATGAAAGAATATGAGATTTCAATCTCAGGTTCGATAAAACCTTGAATACGATTCCTGAAGATAAGAGGCCAAATGACCTAGTGATACTTGGTTGTTATAAGAATGCGATGCCACCAAATGTAAAATTTGCTATCAGGACATCCCAAATCGACACCTTAGAAGAAGCAATGATTAAGGCCACAAAAATGGAAGAAATCATAATTGAAACGGGTGCTGACCTCGATATCATCTTGGGAAAAGCACATAGGCAGATGGGAATTTTGAGTATTGATGATCAAGGAGCCTGTAGTTCGAGAAAAAATGAAGAGCAAAAGCTGTGGTCGAGTCAAAATCAAGCCACTGGAGGAGGGTTTTTTAAGGGAACCATACCAGATGTGAAGGTAGACCTTGTTGCAGCACAAGAAACTAAGCAAAGGATTGAGATGGCACAAATGAATAGAACCATCAGGCAAATGCAAAATGAAATCATTAGATTGAGAAGGGGTGATAATTATATAGCAAACTCGAGAATGTCGGTCCAAGAACAAAGAAGGAACCTTCCCCAAGAAAATAGAGTGAGGTTTGAAAATACTGTTAATCAACAAAGACAAAGGGTTCCCATGCAAATAGTTCCAAATGCAGCTGTTTTAGATGAGATATATGATGAACAAATAGCTGAGCAAGAAAATGATTACTTACTAGAGGCAAATTTTGAAATTGTACAGAGGGATGGATGCAAGACATCCATGTATATATTTGAAGAAGGCAGCAATGATCCTAATTCGAAAGAGAATGTTTCCCAAACATGGGCATTTGTAAATAAATCCCAAAATAAAGATGATTCTGAAAAGGAAAAAGAAAAAAATAAAGAAAATGAAAAAGAAAATGGGAATGAGAAAGAGGTCAATAAAAATGTGATAAGTAATACTGGAACGAAAAAACAACATCTGATATCAAACCCTCCCTAGATGAAATATAACGTTGTAGAAGATTTGAGTAAGTTGAGGATTACTCTTCCTTTCACAGAAGTGGGGAAGATCCCTCAACAGAGGGAAAATATTTTGAGACTGTTGGATAACCCAGCTGGAAGGATGGAGGCCGTTGTTATGAGTCCAAAGCAAAGCCAAAACACATCAACAATCAAGTTGAGAGGTAAAGTCCCACCTTTCTATATTTCAATTGAGAACCATGGCGTTGCACTCCACAACTGTTTAGGTGACACTGGCGCGGCAAATAATATTATGCCATTGGCGGTAATGGAGGCGCTGGGTATGAGTTGCACTAAGTATTATGAAACAAGCGAAAGTATTTATGTAGTTGATTCCAGGCAGGTGCCAGCTTATGGAGAGATCAAAGTTTTTTATTCTTGGATTACCGTTGCTCATATTATTACAGTTTTCAATATTGTAGTGGTGGATCTTCCTCCTGCATATGGAGTTATCCTAGGAAGAGATTGGTCATCTATGATCAGAGGTTATATAATGAATGATGGAAGCTGTATGATGTTGCCAGATAAAGACATAACTATGATCAAGGCTCCTCGCGAACTGAGGAGGTCGTTTTCCTTCAAGAAGAAGGATAATGAGCTAGTGGAAGATTATATAGATGCTGGGATTGGAAATTATGCTATCCTAGACATGGAGCAAATTGAGGACATGGATAATTGAGACAATTATTTTAAGGGTTATTGGAGGATGTCATTTGATGGAGCCTGCTCAAGTTCAGGGAGTGGAGTTGGAATTCTCTTGATTAACCCATAAAAGATTGTGCATCCACATGCTATCAAACTTGAATTTGCATGCACCAATAATGAGGCAGAGTATGAGGCCTTGATTCAAGGAATGATCCTCGCACAAGAAATGAAGATAAAACATTTGAGTGTAACTGGCGACTCCGAGTTGGTAATAAATCAAGTTACCCAGAGATATCAGATTAAGAAAGAAAGACTCCAATTATATTTCAAAAGAGTTAATGAATTGATGTAATCTTTTAGCTCTTTTAACATTTCTTTCATCCCAAGGGATAAAAATCATAAGGCAGATTCATTAGCTTTGGTGACTTCACTGTTGAACCCAGATGATGTTCAGAGCAAAACATCTTTTCAAGTAAAAAGAATATTTTGACCTTCTGTACCTGACAATCATGAGTATTTACAAGTGTTTGAGAATGATGAAGAACTAGAAAGTTTTTTGGTAAATGATGATGAAGATGAGGATAATGACATTGTTGTTGTTTCGAAGAATTGTATTCAGTCTGAGTCCCTTTTTCCAAGAGATGATCATGCCAAAAATCTCTTGGAAGAAGTGTTCGAAAAGTCCAAGAAACAAGAAATATTAATATTGGGATTGGTAGTTCCCCGAAATGTGTCAACGTGGGAGTTGATTGTACAGATGATGAAGTTGATCAATATGTTGCACTTTTTAAAGAATATCTTGATGTGTTCGCATGGAGTTATGATGATTTGAAGGCATACGATAAAACAATATTTCAACACATTATTCCTTTAAGAGAAGGAGCAAAGCTTGTCAAGTAGAAGATAAGGATGATGAACCCGAAATTAAAGCCACTAGTAAAGGTTGAATTGGAAAAATTAAAGAAAGCTGGCTGTTGGAATAATATACCCTTTTGAAAAGACTGTCAACAATAGTTCCAGTGGAGGGGGAGACAAGAATCCTCCTTTTGGAAAAATTGAAAGTTCACACAAGTTGCTCGTGAGAGAAGAGAAAAACCCCAGTGCAAGTGGAAGAAAATAATCTTATAGAAAATGATATCCAAAGCTTCTCCTTGGAAGATATGGAACTAGAAGCAGACATTGAAAAAATATTTCATGCAATAGAACAAGAGGAGCATGTTACTCAAAAAGATTCTGTAATGGAAGTTATTGTAAATGAAACCTTTAGTGAAGAAGAATCCTTCACTTTTTAGAGCGTTGTTTTTGACAGAGAATCTAAAACACTGATTATGGAAAGAATTGACCAGAAAAATAAAAAAGGAAAAGCTCGGTCAGAGGTCGACCTCAGATTTATGCGATCGTCCCAGATTTCCAAAATTCTTAAGGTAACTGGGGACGCACTTGACGACTCCATTGATGGTTTAGAGGCTGAGAATGCCAATTTAAAAGAAAAGATCAAAGAATTGGAGACTGCCTTGACGCCTTTTCCCATCTTGGTCAGTCCTTTGACAATGATAAAACCAACTACACCTGGTATCAAGTTAAAGGGATCATCAAGTTTGCTTACATCGGTTTGAAATTATGTTGAGAAAAATATTAAAAAGAGAATTTCATTGATAATAGAAGTGTGGGAGGTATCTAAAAATATTGTTTCTTTTGGTTCAAGAGCACATGCATTTCATGAGTATCTCCAAGTTGATTTTAAGAATGAAGAAGGATTTTACACAGATGTTGTTGCACCATTTGGGGTAAAGTCTCAAACATGATAGAATTAAAGAGGAGAGAAGAAGATCTTCCTTCTCCTAGTCGGATCAAACAGTGGAATGCCTTTTAGAAAGAAAAGATGAAGAATTTGAGAAACATTGACCATGCATGCAATGAAGCTATAGTGAAAAGAGAAGAATTATTCAGAAGGCTCACAGAAATAGATTTAGCAGGAAGCATTGGTGAGGTGCAAGATCCTAAATTAATCTTCAATTCAATGTTTATGACAAGGCAACAATTTGATGAACACGTGGAGATATTAAAGGGATTATCGGCTGAGAAATTTGATGGCATAATTGAATATGGTGAAGAAGAGATAGATAATTGGCTTATCAATTATTCTATGAAAAGTCAAGATATTGAGGAATCAATCCACGATATTTCTCATGACCTAAGAGAGTTAGAAGGTGAATTATTTAATGTCAAAATTAGGCATGAGATAAATGTTGTGCCAATGAAGAATTACATTGACGATTGGTTTAAGAGGGCAATTGATAAGTTAACCAAAGAGGGCCAAGAAACGACGGTTGAGACAATTTCTATAGCTGACAACAAGGAAAATAAAAGGACAACAACAAGCAAGTGAAAAATGAGAGATACCATCATAGTAAGTTTATGCTGATCACATTTTGCTTTCTTTATCAGTTTTTCATCCAGTTATTCCGCTTCTTTGATTAGAAAGGTCTAATTGAAATCTGATAATCTCCTTTTGTCTTCATTCCAGGTCTTGCTACTCTGCCTCCGCTCACTGTCTTCTTTCCACAGTCTATTGCCTGTTGATATTTACTTTCATGGTCTGGGGGACCTTAATCCCAGTCCTCTAGACAAACATATTTTA
Source organism: Picea mariana (assembly GCA_032191745.1). Classification (NCBI taxonomy): domain Eukaryota; kingdom Viridiplantae; phylum Streptophyta; class Pinopsida; order Pinales; family Pinaceae; genus Picea; species Picea mariana. Next base: position 84,752 of record JASDQU010101932.1, read on the forward strand.
ATTTCAAAGCATTGTAATAGACCTTAATATTTTTTTAGAAATCCCAAGAGAACTAAGTCGGGATCAATTTTGACGGTGTTTTATAACTCTAATTTTTGAGGATAAAATATTTGAAATTGGTCTATCATTTTCTTTCTTTGAGCTCCACATGTGTTTACTCTATTAAAGTTCTCTTATGCGTACGAATCATCTTCTTTTATTTTCATGTGTGATCATAAAGCTTTATTTTCACTATGATGGATGTGAGGAAATTTTATTTATATTTTCAAATGTGTGATGTATGAGGTTCCTAGTCATCTCTCAGGAATTCTGTTTAAAATTAAACATTTTTATTTTTCTGCAAATTTTATCTTCCTTTGAGTATAATAGTGGACTTTCTCAAAGGTCCTGTATCATTTTGGAAATCTAGAGCATCAAAGAAAATCATAAAACAGAGAGGAGTACCACCTCTATAAAAACGCATGAGGATTCACATCCTCGTGAGGTTGTCGTTTCGGTCGTGACGGATTCAAGCGTCAACATTACCTTATCGATGCTTGCAAGTTCATTAACATTCCCTCAATTCTACATTGCCCAAATCCTAAGTAACAGTATACGTCCAAACCCCCCTTTGTGTCACGTATCCTACGTGTCAGACACAATACGTAAGGACACTTGTACGGAACGTGTCTTGTTCACAGGACACGTTTCTAACACGTGTACGACACTTACCCTCAGCGTGTCTTGCACAGAGAAGTACTTGGCTCATGTTTTCTCATGCAAGTTGGAGCTGTGAGGTGTTTTGGTGTGCAGTTGAGGTTTTTTTTGCCTTACTAATGCTATTTAAAGAGGTCCCCACCTCGTCCATTTCACCCACCCTATATATTAATGGTAATGTTAAATTCTTAAAGTAAAAATGACATTCTCCTTTATCTTTCATTTTCATCCTTAACATTACCATTAATTGTTTCAGGATGTTTGAGAGTGGTTCCAACCTCATTGGACTTCATATGGAGAAAGTAGAATTTTGATCAAGTAGAATTGCAATGTTTCCACTGGATTTTATCATGTATGAGGGTATGGAATTGACATTTAATCAAGAGAACCAAGCCGTTTATGTACCTCGATGTTGGTGGCATTGATTGTTAAACTCTTTTGTCACGACCCCAGTAAAAATGTACCCTTTACTCAAGTATAAACTCTTCTCTTTGTCGTCGTGTTAGTTGACTTAGTGGTGTTAGAATATGAAAGATGTGTGCTCGTTTTACCATTGACAATACCCTTGTCACCCAACCATAGGCCGAAGCCACCCTCTGAGCACCTTAACCTTGACAGAGAATCATTCCGGAAGCAAACCCTAGGCTAGATAGCCAAACAAAGGGTAGCGCACCTTTCCCCAAGGATAGCGCACCAACAAGAGCTGATCAGATAGTCCAAATCCTAGCCAAGAGATAGTCCAAGCCAAACGTGATCTGCTAGCTGCAGCAGCTGCAATGGCAGCTCTCCTCAAACTTGCCCACAAGACTGGGCACTGTAGTGCGCACAAGATTGGGCACTGCAATTCTGAGACTGCCTGCCAGAATGAGAACTGTCCTCCTATATTTATACTAATTCTGGCTAACTGCCTGGGCTGACTTCTCATTCTGGGTATCTGTCTGTTTAGTATATATTATTATTTCTGGCTGACTTCTTCTCTTGGAGGCTAATAACCTAATATAAATTATCTTCTTGAGCCGACAAGTCTTCTAGGGTTATTAGCCAACTCATTAGGGTTTCTTCTTACTTCCCGGAGTATTCTATCCTTGTCAGGTTTACACGTGGAGGTAAATACCTCCCGCAACTACCATAATATCAACACTCCCTCCTAGCTAGGGAGGTATTACAGGTAATGGTCTTCAACACAAAACATACCATTCACCCACTCGGTAGCATCAACATAGTTATATAGACTGGATCATGACTAGATCATGAGCACCATCATCATCATTAGTTGCATCATCTCTTGAAACCATACTCTATTTGAGTAATCAGACATGATGCTCACTCCACAGAGTGATACAAGAGCCATTCTTCTAATCTAGAAGAGTAAATGTTCTGAATCATTTTCTATCTGGAAAATCTCTGTTCATCATTCATCTAGCTGATAATTATTTCCAATAAACTATTGATAGTCTTCAAGGCAATCAGAACAAAATAGAACACAACTGTGTCTATCCATAGTAGTACATAACTACAATCCAGCGGTACACTACCACACCAAGTAACACACAAGTACTTGATCAACAACGTATAGTCACGAACAGTGGAACACATCCACCACAGTAGTATACATCTACTGTCATATAGTCTTCATAATAATCATCTGATACCAACCTGCACAAAAACAATGTTATGATATAAACTAAATCATTTGGGCCAATCTTTCACTCACATCTGTGAGATCTGAAAGAATATCTGCCCTCAGAGTAGAACAATGAGATATCTGGACTATTCTTCTCAAGCAACGAAGAATAACTGTCCTGTCTTCTGAACCTGGACCATTCCCCACCCTGGGCCATTCTTCCTACACTAATCAAAGTGCACCCTGTAGAGAATGTATAAACCCTAAGGAATGCTTGTCGCTGATTGCTGAGCCTGGACCATTCCCCACCCTGGGCCATTCCTCCTACATTAATCAAAGTGCACCTTGGAGAGAATGTATAAACCCTAAGGAATAACTGTCCGAACCATTTCCTCTATTAACCACAAGAGGAAAAGACTGTTATGTATCAACCTCCAAAATAGACCATTCCTCATGTTAACCACAATGAGAAATCCCTGTCCGGCGAGGCGGGCCAGTCTTCTTGAGTAACCCTCAAGAAGAGAGACTGCCCTAGACCACTCCCCATGTTAACCACAATGGGAAGTCACTGTCTATGATACATCAACAATTTGGACCATTTCCCATGTTAACCACAATGGAAAATCGCTGTTTGTCAGAAATCTCAATCCACTTTCCGAATAGGAAAGTATCTGTCCAAGATGGACTATTTTTCAATCTTGAAAATGAATGTCCTCAATAATATTTTCAGTGCTCCCTCCCAACCTGGGAGTCATCTCTTCCTTTTTCAATAAGGAAGTCGTCTCAACGAGCTCCAGCTTGAGTACACAAACTCTTTCATCTTGGATAGAAGCTTTACCAAAATGTCTGCTTATCTGCTCATCTGTGGAGATATGTATTGGAGAACCACTTTCTCCTTTCTGGACTTCATCATGGATAATGTAATGTTTGGTTTTAAATGTACTTTAGTCTGGAACACTGATTTTCTGTGAAGGCTTCATGTAGCTCTGAACAATAGAGTATATCATTGTTGGAAAACTGGAACATATCCATGTGGCACTTCTTCTGTCATCATGAGATCTGATCTACTGAGTAATCATCTTGATGTTATAGGAAATCTTCACCAC
>JASDQU010101932.1:96091-118128 GCA_032191745.1 Picea mariana
TAACCTGTTAGAATATGAAAGATGTGTGCTCGTTTTACCATTGACAATACCCTTGTCACCCAACCATAGGTCGAAGCCACCCTCCGAGCACCTTAACCTTGACAGAGAATCATTTCGGAAGCAAACCCTAGGCTAGATAGCCAAACAAAGGGTAGCGCACCTTTCCCCAAGGATAACGCACCAACAAGAGCTGATCAGATAGTCCAAACCCTAGCCAAGAGATAGTCCAAGCCAAACGTGATCTGTTAGCTGCAGCAGTTGCAATGGCAACTCTTCTCAAACCTGCGCACAAGACTGGGCACTGTAGTGCGCACAAGACTGGGCACTGCAATTCTGAGACTGCCTGCCAGAATGAGAACTGGCCTCCTGTATTTATACTAATTCTGGCTAACTGCCTAGGCCGACTTCTCATTTTGGGTATCTGTCTGTTCAATATATATTATTATTTCTGGCCGACTTCTTCTCTTGGAGGCTAATAACCTAATATAAATTATCTTCTTGAGCCGACAAGTCTTCTAGGGTTATTAGCTAACTCATTAGGGTTTCTTCTTGCTTCCCGGAGTATTCTATCCTTGTCAGGTTTACACGTGGAGGTAAATACCTCCCACAACTACCATAATATCAACAAGTGGTGTATGTGCACACCAACCTCCATCTTATATACAGGTAGAGAGAAGAGTGGTTGAAGGGAAAGACAAAGATGTGGGATGTGTTTCCTGATGATATGGGTTTGAACAACAGTGTTGTGTTAGCATTAGCGAACTTGGATCTTAATGAACTAGTGCTAGAGCTGGTCACTTTTGATGATGGTGATCCTCTTGAGGGGTAATCCTCTAGAGTCCACATCAACAAATGTATGGATTGCATTGGATATAGGGGAGGAGGAGGAGGATGGATGGCGGAGAGAGCAGTGGTAATGATGCCAATCTTGATGATTATGACATGGAGGACTACTGATAGTCATGACTCATGAGCTATGAGATTCTTCCATCTACGGTTCTAGTATCTACCCTATGGCTATTTTGTATTTGTCATTGGCATTCCCACCTATAGTATAAATGACTCTAACTCAGTGTCTATCTACATTGTAATACATTTTGATTTTGATGACTTAAGGAGATTGAGATTGATGTAGCTTATGATTCTAATTTCTTGTGTGTTCAGTGTTTGTCATTTGATCATCATTGATGTTACAACGTAGTATGTTACATATTTTGTTTCATTTAAATCTTCTTTCATGTAAATCTTCTAGTTTCTAACAAAATATGAATCTTTATGTCTATATTTCATTTTTGTATGTGTAACTTAAAAAAAATCACATATATAATATTTTTAAATATATATATATATATATAAACGTGTCCTCTGTGTCCTATTTCCGGGGGTCACCGTGCCCGTGTCAGATACTCGTATTTTCGTGTCCTCCGTGTCCACGTGTCTGGTGACTTAGCCCAAATCTTATAACGTAGGATTTTCAACTGATCATTTTGGGCCACTGGGGCTACTTGTTTTATATCCATCAGGACTCTTTGAGTTCACTTCCGTCTCTACGTGACATGGATGAAGTGACAGATAATATAATATAAGATAATTTTATTAATGTCCCACATATGACCACAAAAGTAGGTCAATGGTATTAAAAGGCTACATCTAGTCTAAAAACAGAGTGGGAGTGCGTATGCAATTCTTAGATCAATACTGAAAGCAGAAAACTTATGATTATTTGAATATCACAAGTTCGTGTAATTAAGAAATAAATTCAAACAATAGCGAGCTATGCACAAGATAGAATTCTCACACACAAATATGCTTGCATTAGTTGCTAAAAGATACTGATTGGATCTTCATTATTCAGAGTTGTAGAAAGAGCATGTTGGACATAAATCAGCACAGTCAAGTATCCAGGGGGATAGAAGTAATCACACCAAGACTCTTACAATTTTCTCACACCAATTGAAGTATAACTATGGTAGTGAATGCAGGAAATTCAACAAGTACAATAGCACAGGTGCTTGCTCAAACCTTGCTCTCAAGTGAATTGTACGGCAGCAAGAAGATGGGAAGATGAAGACACTGATCATTGCCTCCTTTGCTTGCAATCTAATTTATAGCCATAGAAGATGAGAATGGAGGACAGTAAAAAATAAATCTAAGTTTTGCTTTAGTGTTGAAATAAGGCCCCTCTTTCTCAACATAGAAAGATTTTGGTTTAAGAGAAAAGTCAACAAGGGAAAATTTTCTAGCATGGAAGCATTCTGGGAATACAAGTCAACATGGAGAAAGCTTGCTTTAGAAAGCAAGGCAAGGCAAAGATTTCATCTCAAGTGGGGTTCACTAGTCAAGGATAATGCTGCTTATCCTCCATGAATCCTCTCAAGTGGGGGTGCTCTTCTCTCTAGGAGCTAGAATGCTGACATATATCCACAATTAGGGCACACTCCAACTAAATTGGCACATAGAAAAGGACTGTGAAAACGTACATGCCGAAAATGGACTAGGGTGCATATTTCAACTGCTACAAATAGGCTGTATCATAAAATACCAAAGCGCTCTAATTCTTCTGAAAATACAAACTCCACTATGAGAAGCAAGACCCAGGGCACCTGCTATGTTTAGAAAAAAGAACAAAAAGAAAAAAAGCATGTGTTATTTGATCACAACCAAAATTGACATGCATGCCTCTCTTCATAAAGGGTGTCCATAAAGGGTATCCAAAAATGTGATCAATTTCTAAATATATGGACTTACAAAAATAGAAAGTTACCCAAATAGCAAGTCTTGGAAAACTGAAAGTACCCATTTGCAAATCGCATCCTCCCATGCATGCATCTAATATTTCATGTCACCTGCAAGTGGGGGGATCCCGTTGAATTCAAAAAGTTGTCAACTTTGTATTGGTACGAATGAAGTGATTTATGAAAGATGATCTGAAGACTTCATGCAAGAAACCTGTCCAAGCTTTAACTCCAAGAATGAAGATCTACGACCATGATCTAAGTTTTGGACAATGTATCCATGAATCATTGATGTCAAATGATCTTTTAATGAGAAGTTCTTCCCTAAATATATTGACGAACCATCGATGTCGAATATATGAACTTTTTGAGGAAGTTCATTCTAGAGTTTCCACGGATTGTCGATTCCAAATCAACAATCAAGATGAATGTTTTGAGAAAGTTCGTTATTAGTGGTAACGACGTTGATCCTAATTCACATGGTTTGTGTTTGTGTTCGAATTTGATCACAATGAAATTTGGATAAAATTCACCTGTGGATAAACTTTAGATAAAAGTCCTTTTCGAGTTTGTCAGTGCATATATTTCAAATTTTGAAAAAATTGAATAACTAACATTAAAATTGCAGAAAATTAGACATATATGATGCATAATATATTGATATATGATAAATCATAAAATCCATTGCCCTCATTAAACATATATGACTTATAATAAAATTGTAAATATCATGCAAAGAAAAGTTTAACATATTTTTCGATTTTCAAAATCTAAAAAGATTTCCATAATATCTATAACCCCAAAATTAAGATTCCAAAAAATCAAAACAGGAGCACAATTTTTGTTCTTGGTGTTCATATGGCCTACTTGTTACATCATGAAGCTCTAAATCATCAACAGCACATGGGCAAGTAAAGACACTAGAATCACAATAATCAGATTCATCACTAACACCATTAGACCCAACATCATGATCAATGTTGAAATCATCATGATCTTCTGCTATGGGTTGAATAGTCTCTAACCATGGAGAGAAGTAATTAGTTGAATTTTCATGCTGCTTAAATCCAAGAGCAAATTACTACGAACATAAAGATCTCCCAACCATCCAGATAATAACCTATTTCTTTGCTTGGACTGAATATGGTTAAATCTGCTCTTCCTTTCACATGCTGAGGCACTTTATCCCTGGGTCAAAATACAAATTGCAAAATGTTGCAATTCAGGTGCTTCTGCACCATAAAATTCCCACTAGGTATATGGAGCAGCACTGGTTCTGTCCTCCTTGGCTGAAGCACTTAAAAATATCTCCTCTTTTAACCTGTAAGCTCTAAGTTGCTCTCTAACCTTCTTTGTTGTAACTGGTTCTTGATTCAACCTCTCAATTGCCTCTTTTAGGCCCATCTTGACTTTCCTAACATAATTTCTTGTAAACCAAAATAATTTAGGGTTCAAATAACATGCTGCTGCATGTAAAGGGATATGCATCATCTTCCACCTTGCATAACTTATTTCCCATAGTTCCTTTTACTCGTTCCACATTATTAAATGCACTTGTGATTCCTTACAATAATACATTCCTTCATAAATAAAACCCATAGAAGGTGTTCTAATGTAGATCTCCTTTTGGATTCTAAGTAGAGGAGATTGCAGGGCCATGTTTAATGGTGCATGAAGAGGGTCATCAGTTTGTGGAATTATAGGCAGTTTAAAGGATTTGGTGGGTCATAAAAATTGGGAGCAAGAGATTGTTCTAGTTGACTTCGGGATGAGGGTACTTAAAAAAGGTGGGCATCAACACATGTCTTTGCAAGGGCTTCTTGAACCAGGTATGGATCATGAAGAAACGATGGAATACTTGGAGTCCCTATATGTAGACATGGAGGAAGATGGCAACATATTTGATCAACCTTTCTTCCTTAACTAGATTGTTTCTTTTTCTGCGAGAAACGATGTGCTTCAAGAAAGAGGAATTATCTGATACTTCCTTTGGAAAATGTCTTCACATTAGGACTTTTGGAAATGGTGTGATCAACATTGGAGGAAAAAGAGTGATATTCTTGGACTCTTACTTTGTGCTTAGATGTTGATATCTATTGTTGTGTTTTGCTATAGAAAATGTTGCCATAGAGTTCTGCTTTAGGGTACTTTGAAAATTGCTGGTTGCATCATGCATGTTCAATCGTGGCATGAGGACTTTGACTCGACAAAGCTTGTTCAAGTCCCGTGTGAGGCCACAAACACTTGTGAAAGTGCTTATTTGTGATCAAGGATCTTCCACATATTGTGCAAGTCCATGGATGTGTGTTGAAGTGGATTTGGTGAAACAACTTCCTCAATCTTTTAAGCTCGTGGACAATGTTAGAACACTGCATGCGCCTAATATATTTGAACCTTCTAGATGCCCGCTTTGCATGTCACATTGGATCATCATTTTCAGATATCACCCTTACAAAAGGGCACCCATGCAAACTCAAAAAGAAATACCCCAGCCCACAAAGAGAGTAGAAATGAAACCATGAGCATGGCTGCAATCCAAACAATAAAGAATCTTTCTACATGTAATGGAGATTATGATGGTCAGAGGGTGCAACATAATTTCCTCTTAGTATAAAGATGTGGTATTGAGCAGTGCACAATACAGTTAAGGTGGCATTGGAGCTAGTAATCAACAATGCTTTGGAGGAGAGGAAAGGTAATGTTTTGGGATGAAGATGTTCAACATATTTGCTTGGAATGTGAGGGGGATAACACTCCCCTCTAAAAAGGTTTTTAAAACCATAGACTAGATGTGTTGAGTTTACAGGAGAGGTTAAAACTATTGGTTTTGACATTCATTTGAGAAAGGATTTTGTTGGCATGGCACTTTCTAAACCACTAATCAAGATTAAGGTGTCTTAAAAGGGACTTTGTTTGAAACCATTGAGCTGATGCGTATGCTCTACCTAGTGTAGTAGATTGTATTCATTTGTTGGATTGGATTACTAATTTACAACTTGAAGCTGAATGGGTTCTTATTGGAGATTTTAATACTATATACTAGTAGGGAGAAAGGGAAGGAAGCTTGTCCTTTGTTCTTTTTAGTGGAGAAAAGGATGTCTGGTCCAGATGCAAAGACAAATTTCAAACCTTTGATGTGAAAGAGGCAAAAACATTTGTATTTCAGGGGTTGGTTCAAGGTTCCAAGCGATATTAGACAAGATTTATGCTCCAAAAGACGAGATTTCCTTTTCTCACTATAGTGGTTGGTGTGTGGGCATAGTCTTCCAATGAACATGATCATATCATCTTCCTATTGTGTTGGGCAAGGCCCTCAATGACTTTGTGGATCCTCAAATGCTTCTCTCCCCTTGAAGTGTAACGTATTACATTATGCTTTGCAAGATTGTTGCACTTTAAATCAACGGGGTTTAGAATTTGGAACGTGCTGGATTTTCATTAATTCCGTTAACATTAGATTTACCATAGCAATTTGAACTTCTTTTGCATGCTCGTTTCACCATAGGCGATGCTATACCATCGCCACCGAACCATAGGCACCTACTTGTGCCTCCCCCGAGCATGGCATATACATCTTGGGAAACCCTTCTACACAAGGGAAGAAAACCCAACAAACCTTCTTATAGAAAATATCCTTGCCAATACAAAAGAAACCAAGAACAAGCTCTATCCATTAGAGCAAACCACAAGAAAGAATCTCGACAACATAGATGCAACACACCCTAGCTAGAGCACTAGGGTGTGTAGCCTCCACTAGCATACCACTAAGAGATGAACAATGCAGCTGCAACTCACTCTAGATAGAGCGCTAGAGTGGTTGGCCTCTACTAGTACATCACCAAGGCAAACCAACTATGCAACTGCAACACACTCTAGCTAGAGCACTAGAGTGGTTGGCCTCCACCAACACATCACGAAGACCAAAAGAGATAGACCCTCCATATGCACCCTTTTTCCTTCTGCAGCTGTGCTATAGATCAATGAGTGAGTGTGTCAAATGAGGAAGGCATCACCCTTATTTATACTAATTTTTCCTGTGACTTTTCTGGCAGGGCCGCCCCGACTTTTTGGAAAAATATATTTTCTGTTTATCTTTTATGGCCGGGCCGACTTGAGTTCTGGAGTAATATAATTTTCCTTTTATTATTTTTTGTGGGGTCGACTTCTCTTCTGGGATCTTCTTTGATTTCTTGGCATCTTCATCTATAAGAAAGGTTATCCCGGAGGTGAATACGTCCCGTTGCTAACAGAAACACCAACATAACGTAGGGTGAGAATGGTTGGATTTTTTTGTGGGAGGCATGCATGCATGAGGAGAATTGTTAAGTTCCTTTCTGGGGGATGATGGTTGCTAGATGGAGGCGAATTAGGGAAAAACAAACAAGTCAAAGATTAGTTGAAATATAGACATTTCTCGAGGGCATTCATAACCTTGTAGGAATATAGAGCTAGAAAAGAAAAAATTGGGCCTTGTTTGCAATGGGTGAAGGAAGGGGACGATACGTCCAAATATTACTTTGACTTTCTCAAGCATAAAAATGCACTAGAGTCAATGAGGGTTTTGATTGTGGATTTTGTCGAAATCAACAAATGTTAGAGCTTCACTACCATAATATATTTGTAAAGTACCCCTTGATAGAGCAAGTCATTGAGGTCCAGAGACCTGTAAAATGGTCTTTCCTTACAAGCTATGGAGTAGTTGATGTGAACTTCACTCCCATAATATATTTTCAAAATAACCCTTGACAAAGCAAGTCATTGAGGATTAGAGACCCGTAAAAGGGTCATTCCTTCCAAGGTATGGAGCAGTAGACGTGATATGCTTGGAACTAATGTTATTGAAGAGGCTCTCCTCCTAATGTTGCATAAATGAAAAATGAGAAATTTCTAGGTATTGATGGTCTTGTGAATTTTTCAAGATGTGGAAGGTTGTTGGTCATGACTTTCTATGCATGGCTCAAGGTGCTTTTAGAGTTGGATGGAGATGCAATATCAAGGTTTAATCAAAGTTATACCCAATAGTTTATCTTAGGACACCATCAACTCTTGGAAAGCAATTACCTTGCTCAATGCTTCATGGAAGATTCTAGCTAAAGACTCTACTATGTGGACCCAATGGGTTGTAGCTTGTATTGTTTGCCTGGAGCAAACATGATTCATTCAAGGTCAATTCATTTTTTGACATGGTGTTGATAGCTTGGGAAGGTGTTGAATGGGCAAGCGAATCCAATCAATAGGTCCTCTTATTGAAAATTGATTTTGACAAAGATTATAATAGAGCATATTGGTTCTTGATTACATATATTCTTTTCATGGTTGGGCTTTATTACATGGTTTGTATCAACGTCAAAGACCTTGTTTTGAAATGCACCGATTTTTATCTTAGTTAATGGTGTGCTGTCGGACAAAGTTGTTTGTCATAAGGCAATTAGATAGGGATGTCCTCTTGCCTCCTATTTACACATTTTAGTTGTGGATGATCGGGGGTACCTACTTGAGTCTACTAGAATGCAAGGATGTGTAAGAGGTATTTCCATTCTAAGTTGCGAAGAAGTGATGAACAACCATTTAGCTAATGATTTTCTCCCGTCGAATCATTTTGTTGATATTCTTTCCTCTTGAATCAATTTGTTGATAATTCTATCCTCCCCATTGATCTTTTTCAAGACTCCATTAATGGGGCACTTGAATGCTTGGATGTGTTCTTCAGTTGGGGCAATTGTGAACCACCTTAAAATCCAACTTTTAGTTGATTGGGATAGAGGAAAAATCAATGTGGTTGAGTTGTCTTGGTTGCTAATGCAAGATGGTGATATTGTTTGATATCTTGGTGTCCACTTTGAGTTAATTTCTTTGTTGGTTTCATTTGGGATTGGGGGATTCATAAACTTTAGTGCAAGAACCAATGTTGGAAGAACAAGGGTCTTCCCTTTGCTAGGAAACTCAAAATCATCAGTAAAATTCTCTTGGTTATTCATGTGTGCTATGCATTTTGTTGTTTCCATTCAGTCTCTCAATTTTTCCACTTGGATCTTATGTAGAGGGTATTTTTTGTGGTCTAAGTTTGGTGGTGGTTGCTCCCTTCCCATGTTCTCTTAGGATATCTGTACTTTGCCTAAACAAGAGGGTGGAATATCGTTGATTGATATCAGTTTACAAGTGGAAATTTTGTTTACTAAATGGATTTATTTAATGTCTATTTGGTGATGATTCGTGGAACGTGTTGCTTAGGCATTTAATCTACCACAAGCATCATAAAGTTGGGTATTGATGACCATTTCCAGATTTGCAATGTGTTTAGTGGTCTAGATGAATTTAAGATCAATCATTCTGCTATTCTTAAAAGGATATGTGAAGTGTATCTTGCCTTTCTTAGGAGTGGTCTAGATTTAGGGCATAAAAATTGGTATTGATGTTGCCAATCATTCAATATGGTCGTGCCGAGTGTAGATCATATTGGTCTCTCATATTGAGAGATTATTTCCTAGGAGACTAATTGGAAGGAATTTTTCTATTCAAGAAATCTATGGGATGAGGGCATGTCTCACTTCTCGCAGGAGTACATACTTCTGCACTTTGATCATTTCGCCATTTTGAAAAATCAATTAATTGACATCCCTATCGGTGAAACAATTAAGCTTAATATTCACACCCCACGGGTTTGTCTTGACAACTTTCCTATTAGGGAATGTAAATCCTTCCCCCAAAATAGAAAGTTGCTCCCTTTAAGTGCCCTTTCATTAGTCAAATAGGAAATATAGAATGTCTAAGACTTGGGATTACCCTTGAAAGAGAGATTGTCTAGATTTGGATTTATTGATGCTTTGTGCATGCATTGTGGGAAGATAGAAACTATCTGTCACATTTTTTGGAAATGTATTATGTTACAACAATTTTTATTGGAATTTTTGTCTATTAGGCAATTTTGATTATGGTGCCTTGCTTTTACTATAGAGGAGTATGGCATGGAAATAGAGTGTTACTTGGTATGTGGTATGTACTTTGGTAGGTTTGATGTGAAGTTGTGTTTAGTGGGTCTCAATGCTCTATCTCTACATTTAGAGAATGTCTTTTTGATGAGTTGGTTATACAATTCAAGGGTGATGGTTCTCTTGTTGGTAGAGATGTGTTTGGATGGGGATTAATTTGACCTAAAGGTTTTCCTACTTTCTTTTAGGGAGATCTAATTTCTGTTTGATTATACTCGTTAGCAATTCAAAAAGCAATCCTTGGTGCTTACTATAGCACGACCAACTCTTCGTCTTGTTTGCCAAAATCCAAATCCAGTACCATGAACAGATGGTATGACAATGAGTGAAAACCTATCCCAAACAATTTTGTTATGCCTTCTTTCAAAGCGCAACCTCCTACCCACCAATGCAAAATTCTTATTGGTACTTCCTCTATCGCAGAAAATGCCTCTTCATTTCACAAAAGAGATGTAATTTGCATGCCTCACTTTGCTACTCCCCTAATACCTTTTGGCACATCACCTTCCCTCATCATTCCATCTTGCTTGCTAATTTTGATCCCTTGTCTATGTTTACCCACACTGTTGCACTGTACAATGTCCGAGGGCAACCCATTGTACTATTCACCTCCCCTCCATCTTGCCACATGTTTTACCTCTAACATATCAGGTGGCCAATTTGGGAGATGAACACTAGTAAAGATGCAAATGAGGAGGGCTTCCTGGTGGACCTCTTCAAGAATGGTACCCACTGACTAGTTCTTCACATTGTTGACTTATTTTACCATGTTGTATGCTTAGAGTTTCCATTGACCTTGTCCCACCACATTATCCATCTAATTCATAAATTGGGATCTATTGCAGATCCGAAAAACTACAAGGAAATTATGGTGGGACACATGTTCTTGAAGCTCTATGCCATTGCCCTTCATTTGTGACTTTTATAGGAGGTTGAGAGGAGAGATCTTAGGGCTAGAGGACATGGAGCTTCTAGACTAGGGTATCAAACTATGGACCATATCCTTAGCATGTGGGATTTTATTGTGGAGGCAAGGCAATGCTCTTCGAAAGTATTTTGTTGGAAAGATTTTGATTTGGTCTCGAGGGAGGCCCTGATCTAGACACTCAAAGACATTGGTATCTTTGAGATTATGATTGCTACTATTATGCATCGCCTTCACACAATGCATGGATTGTCAAACTTCACCAACAACACCATTATGTGAAGCAAGGGTGCCCCTTCTTGCCCACCTCATTTGGGATCTACATTGACAAGGTGGAGTCATTCTTGCACAAACATATCTAGCGAGGTGATGATGGTCTCCTTCACTATGACTTGATCTCCATAGTCCTTATTGCAGATGACATGTCTTTGTTAGCCTCTACCCTTGAGGGTCTACAAAGGAAATTGGATTTTTTTTGAGAGTTTATGACCTTCAATAGTTGATGCTCAATCTTTGGAAAAACAAAGTTATGATTTTCAACTACTCGAGGAAGGTCTTATCAGATTTTCATTTCGATTTCAACGCTTTGGAGGTTGAGATTACCACGACATACACATTTGTTGGTTCAATTTTTATAACCTAGGTTCTAATTGAAGTAGGCTCTCCTCCTTGGGTTAACAAGGTGTATGGACACTTTCCCTTTTAGAGAGACAAAGCTTCCAACAACATTTCTAGGACATCTCGTCCAAGTTGGACCTCATGGACTCCATCATTAGACCCACAATTTTTTATGGCTTGGAGGTGTGGGGTCTTGGCCTACTTGAGTTAGATTGGGCCCGGATAGGGAGCATCTAGGCCTCATTGCTTCATTGCATTATTAGAGGCAAAAGGATGGTTCCCTTGTTCATAATTCAGTGAGAGTTTGTGGCACACCCCTTTTGGATGGAGATTTCTTTAGATTAGTAAAGTCATTGCATCTTGCCTTTGGAGTTTTGTTGACTTGACTATCGATAGGGATTAATATTCATACCTTTCCTTCTACTCTTTGACAACCATTTCTTGGTCAACATCCCCCTTAGGGAGAGTGCATTGTTGGTATTGAGGGGTCTCACTTCAAGTTAGTTGGCATATCGATGGACCATCTTCCCTTCTTTAGATACTCTTTAGATGCTCCTAAATGTTGATATTTCGATGTAACTACGCAAGATATTCTTTTGTATTTGTATTGGTCAAACCTCGAGAAGGTTATTGTAATCTTATTGTATAAATCGGCTCAAAATAAATTATTATTTTATTGTTATCCTTATTGTAAAAGTCAAAACAACCCCTCTTAGGGTTGCGTCTTTTCAGGAGTCAATTATGTGTATAAAAAGAGGTCGAGTTCCTCTCATTTGTACATACACACAACTCACCTTCTCTTGTGTATTTGGAGCATATCAAGGAAGGTCTAGTGCAGGAGGTCTTGGTTTCTTGGTCTTTGGTATCTTGGTCTTGGTCTATTTGTGGAGAGCTATAACGTGACATCATACCGATTGAAGGAATCTATACTAAAGAATTGGTTGCTGGGTTTTCTCCCCCACCAGGGTTTCCCATGATATATCTTGTGTTCTGTGTTTGCTTATCTTTCAGTGATCCTATTACATACAATTGCTAATGAATGTTAAAGAAGATAATTGTAACTTCTAAAATTCTAACATGGTATTAGAGCAGGCTTGAATAAAAGACAGTTCACAGATCTAGAAGACAAAAGGAGCTGTTTTTCTTGATAGGAGTGGTTGTCGGACAAGACAAGACCACCAACAAGTGCGCCCTAGTGGAGCACATCTTTTCCCTAGATCAGATCTTCAGAATCCAAAATTTGTGATTTAGGGGTAGGGTGATTACCGAAACTAAGATTGATGAGAAGCTGGAGGGAGCTGACAACTTTAGAGCCTGGAGGTACAGAGTATCCCTCCTCCTAGAAGAACATGATCTAGAGAAGTTCACTAAAGAAGAGGTTTTAGAACCAGAGGAAGATGAGGCTAAAGCAAAGCACAAGAAGGATATGGTCAAAGCAAAGAGGATTATTGCAGACTCCATCAAGGACCATCTTATTCATCCCATATCTTCATTATCCACTCCAAAAGAAATGATGGATGCCTTAACCCGACTGTTTGAAGGCAACAACATCAACCGAAGAATGACCTTGAGAACTCAGTTAAAGAACGTGAGGATGCAGAATTCTGAAACCATCCACTCTTACTTCTCAAGAGTGAACTAGATCAAGGAGCAGATAGAAGCCATTGGTGATAAAGTGAATGGAGAAGAAATGGTAATGATCACCTTGAATGGCCTCCCAAGGTCATGGGATGCATTTATTCAAGGGATATGCTCAAGAAGGAAGCAATTAAGTTCAGTAGGCTATGATAAGATTGCAACCAAGAAGAAGCAAGTACGACAACAAGAGAAGAGAAGATGCCAGATGATGATCAAGCCCTAGCCGCTCACACTAGGAAAGGAAATAGCAAGAAAGAACTGTCCTCACCCAAGAAGTTTCAGAAGGGCTGAAGAAATAACCCAAATATCAGATGTTTCTATTGTCAGAAGATGGGACACATTGCTAGGAATTGTTCCCGCATTCAAAGACCAAGGAAAAAGAAAGGAGGTAAAAGGCATCATGTTCATACAGTTGAAGATGATGAGCCACCCACGAAGGTTGCAAAGGAAGATGAATCGAGTGATGAGTATGTTCTTATCTCATCCCTTACATGAATTGTCACTCATGGAAGTGACATTTGGATGATGGATAGTGGTGCTTCCAAGCACATGACAGGTTATAAAGATTCCTTGTCTAATCCTAATCATAAGGATTCACCGCACAAGATGAAATTGGAAGATGACTATCAGTATCCGATCAAAGGAGTAGGAGAAGCCTCCTACAAGTTAGACTCAAGAAAGCCAATGAAGATGAAGGAAGTTCTCTATGTTCCTAGATTGAAGAAGAACCTTCTCTCGATTTCAGCATTGGATGAGAAGGGTTACAAAGTTACATTTGTTGATGGACAAGTTCTTATGTGGCCTAGAGGGAAGACTTTTGATGATGCTGTGGTGATTGGAGTTCAAGAGGGAGGACTCTACAAATTGAAAGGGCGATCATATTCAACATTAATTCATGACACTGTGAATCCCAATGAATTATGGCATAGGAGATCTGCTCACCTACATTACAAGGCCCTACCGAGTGTGAGCAAGATGGTGACACGACTACCATAGATCTAGGAAAAACCAGACAGCGTGTGCAAAGGTTGCGCACAAGGAAAGAACGTGAAACACTCCTTTCCCAACAATGATAACAGAGCCAAAAGAGTAATGGACATCGTGCACTCGGATGTGTGTGGATCGATGTCAGCAACTTCACTAAGCGGGTATGTATATTATGTGTCTTTTATTGATGATTACTCACTTAAAACTTGGATCTATTTGTTGAAGGCAAAGAATGAAGTGTTTGGCAAATTCAAAGAATTTAAGGCACCAGTAGAAAACCTGATAGAGCGAAAGATAAAGACCTTGTGATCAGATAATGGAGGAGAATTCACTTAAGAGGAATTCAAAGAATATTTCAATGAAGCTAGGATTAAGAGGGAGCTTTCTACTCCCTACAATCCTCAGTCGAATGGAGTAGCAGAAAGGAAGAATCAGGCGATCTTGGAAGCAGTGAAGGCTATGATCCATGATCAAGATCTACCTATGCATCTGTGGGCAGAAGTAGCAAAGATTGTTGTGTACGTGCAGAATAGAAGTCCCCACAAAGTACTTGAAAACAAGACACCAGAGGAGATGTTTTCAGGAGAGAAGCTGAAAGTCAACCATATAAGGATATTTGGTTGACCTGTATTTGTGCATGTCCCTAAGGAAAAGAGGACAAAATTGGATCCATCCGCAAAGAATGGGATATTTGTTGGTTATAGTGACACATCGAAGGCATACATGATATATATTCCTGGTCATTGGAAAGTTGAGATTAGCTGAGGTGTCACCTTTGATGAGAGTGCAACTTTCAGCAAATCAAAACAAGACTGTGCAAAAGAGGTTCATGAGGAGGAGAATGAAGTTACTAGAGTTCCAGAGGCAGAAGCAGTTGAACCAGAGGAAGTTATTCATGAGGATAATGCCATGGCAGAACCTTAGAGGCCAGTAGAGATGCCTTCTCGCAAGAGAAGACCAGCTTGGGCACATGAGCTTATCAGAGATGCAGAAAGATATGGTGCCCCAGAAAATTATCTCAGGGAAAGTAAGAAGCCGAAACTGTATTCCATCTATGTGGCATGTTTGTGTGATATCGTGGATGCAAAATCGTCTAGTTATGAAGAGGCTGCAAAAAAGAGGGTATGGGAGGATGCCATGGGGGAGGAATATCAGTCCATAGTAAAGAATGATGTCGGGGATGTGGTCTCCAAATCGAAGGAGAAATCAATAGTAAGTTCAAAATGGATCTACGAGACGAAACATGCAGTTGATGGCAGTATTGAAAAGTATAAGGCTAGATTTGTGGCTCGAGGATTCTCTTAGAAGGAGGGCATTGACTATGATGAGACATTTGCTCCCGTGGTGAGACATACGTCGATCAGGACTATACTTTCGTTGGCCGCAGTAATGAAATGGAAGGTGCATTAGATCGTTGTGAATACAACCTTCTTGAATGGTGAAATAAAAGAGGACGTATATGTGGAGCAGCCATAAAGAGTTTGAGGTACATGATAGGGAGACACATGTGTGTAGATTGAAGAAGGCTTTATATGGATTAAAGCAGGCACCCAGAGCATGGTATGGCAAGATCGACAGTTTTCTGACGAGCTTAAAGAGCAATGCAGATCCTAACCTTTACTTTAAGGTTGTGGATGATGGTCTGGTAATACTATTTTTGTATGTGGATGAACTGTTACTAACAGGTGTGGAAAATCTCATCTCAGAGTGCAAGAGAATTGGCTGCAAAGTTTGTGATGAAAGATCTCGAGATGATGCATTACTTTTTGGGTCTCGAGGTATGGCAGATACATCATGAGATCTTTCTGAATCAAGGGAAGTATGCAGTGGAAATCCTGAAGAGGTTCGGGATGTTGGATTGCAAGGCAATGGCTACACCTATGGTATCAAATTTGAAGTTGTTGCAGGATACGACTTCAGAGACTGTGGATGTTATTTTATATAGGCAAATGGTGGGTTCGTTGATGTACTTGACGAACACGAGACCATATATATGTTTTGCTGTGAACACCCTGAGTCAGTATATGGAGCAACCCAGGCAGGCTCATTTGGTCGCAGCAAAACATGTGATGAGGTACCTCAAGGGTACATTGGATTATGGTCTCAGCTATGTGACAAACCATGAGTTCAGGTTATATGGATATTTGGATTCAGATTGGGCCGGCAATATTCTTGATCGGAAGAGTACTTTGACATATTGCTTCAGTCTAGGCTCCAATAAGGTTTCGTGGAGCAGCTGGAATCAGTCATGTGTAGCACTCAGTATGGCCGAGGCTGAATATGTGGCAGCATGTGCAACATGTAGAGAGCAGTGTTTATTCGAAAGCTGCTATCTGGGTTATTTGGTCTCAAACTGGAGGCGACCTACATTTGGTGTGACAACCAGAGTTGCATGAAGTTGTCAGAGAATTCGGTGTTCCATGACAGGTCGAAGCATATCAAGATCAAATATCACTATATCAGGGATATAGTGGAGAGGGGAGCAGTGAGGCTCCAATACGTGACTACCGAGGAGCATGTTGCAGACGTGTTGACCAAGCCACTGTCGAGGACGAAGTTCGAGCACTTCAGGGACAAGCTTGGCGTGGTCCCTCTTCAGAGGGAGTGACAGGGTACATATGCATTGCGGGGTAGTGGATGTCCTGGGGACACATTGTAGGTATTTGAGAGCTACGCACAAGCCTTGGATGCATCCGATGTGAAGTCACATGGGTGCACATGATGAGGTATAGATGCATTGCGAGGTAGTGGATGTCATGGTGACATATTGAAGCTATTTGAGAGCTACCCACAGGCCTTGGATGTGCATTGGCTGTGAAGTCATGTTGTACCATGGATATCCGATGATGTATAGATTCATATGTTCAACAATCAATGGTCATGAGCTCGTGTGGCAACAAAGAATACCTTCCTAGTTAAGAGGGAGTGTTGATATTTCGATGTAACTACATAAGATATTCTTTTGTATTTGTATTGGTCAAACCTCAACAAGGTTATTGTAATTTTATTGTATAAATCGACTCAAAATAAATTATTATTTTATTGTTATCCTTATTGTAAAAGTCAAAACAACCCCTCTTAGGGTTGCGTCTTTTCGGGAGTCAATTATATGTATAAATAGAGGTCGAGTTCCTCTCATTTGTACATACACACAACTCACCTTCTCTTGTGTATTTGGAGCATAGCAAGGAAGGTCTAGCGCAGGAGGTCTTGGTTTCTTGGTCTTTGGTATCTTGGTCTTGGTTTATTTGTGAAGAGCTATAATGTGACATTGTACTAGTTGAAGGAATCTATACTGAAGAATTGGTTGCTGGGTTTTCTCCCCCACGAGGGTTTCCTAGTATATATCTTGTGTTGTGTGATTGTTTATCTTTCAGTGATCCTATTACATGCAATTGTTAATAAATGTTAAAGAAGATAACTGTAACTTCTAAAATTTTAACATTAAACACCTCCTGCCTAATAAGTATGGGGTTGAATGAGATTAGCAAGGATGATATTTACAGGCATCTTACTAAGGTTACTTGGGTCGCACCCCCTACGGGGTTGAAACCCAAGATGGCCATTTATGTTGAGCATTTCATGGAGCTAAGGGATGACCTCATTGTTAAACCCCCTTACACTCTCTGGCATTGGATTTACTCTCTCAGGCTCTGGATGTATGTGTTCAAGATCCCCCTAGGCCAGTTCTGCATGGGCTTTCATTAGCTTTCGGTAGATGCTGAGCACCAGATTCTATGGGAGGACAAATTATGTCAACTTTGCCATAGATAGGAGCCCGAGATAGTGGCACACTTTGTATTTAGATGCCCCTGATATTATAAGGTATGTGGACAGTTACTCTGTTTGTTCAGAGAGTCTCATAATTCCGTCTCCACATTCCTTAAGTATTAGTACCAACGGTGCTTTCCTTTATATATAGGAGAAGCTCTTAGACTTAGAATTCTCATCTTTCGGCCATTCCTTGGAGCAGACACTGCTTAGAGGATCGCATCTTTCTATCTGTTTCTCTAAGTGGAGATGGTCACCATGACACAGTCAGACAGTAGTGCCATTCTAGCACCTAGTTTTGTCAAACCCAGAGAAGCAATTTGGTCCCCACCATTGAGATATCAATGGCAACTGTTGCCGGCTTAGATCCTGGGTATGCAATCTAGTAGACAGTGCACTTTCTCCAGATTCCAGTGGCGTACCTCCTCTTCTAAACAAAGAGATGGTTCTTGTACCAGTTCTAGGTCTTTCAGCCAGTACTCTATCCAGAGGTTCTTCTCGTCAGCCTTGAATGGTGGGAGAGTTGCACATTTGAAAGTGGATACTTCAGAGGTGGGCAACCTCCCCCTTCTTTCAAGCAACATACATTTGGAGCCTTGAGGCTCTTTTATTTGAACTCTTTCCCAGAGCATTATCTTACACCTTGGCTTTAAGTCATTAGAGTTTAGATTTTATATATTCACCTTGCTTTTGCTCTTGCTTTAATATGAGTGGTCTTACACTTTGTATAGACAACCTATTTTTGGTCATTTGTTGGACATTAATAACTTATCCTTTCTTATCTTATCTAGTGTTGTACTATGTTTACTTCTTATGCTGTTATAAACAACATTTTAACAAAAAGAGGAGAAAAAA
The DNA here is from genome assembly GCA_032191745.1 of Picea mariana. Classification (NCBI taxonomy): domain Eukaryota; kingdom Viridiplantae; phylum Streptophyta; class Pinopsida; order Pinales; family Pinaceae; genus Picea; species Picea mariana. The sequence goes on from JASDQU010101932.1 coordinate 114,610, forward strand.
ATTGTGTTTGAATTTAGTGTCAATAAAATTCGGAAAAGATTTCCCTGTGCAGAAACATATGATAAAATTTGCCATAAATATTGGCAAAGCAAATTCACTATTTAGTATTAACAGCAGCATGTTCTCAGTCAGTTTTTCAGTTGGACTTCCACGGAAGCAGTGGTGAGGTCTCTCCTTGGCAAGGGAGGATTTCCCATTATTTGCATGATGCATCAACTAACTTAGGATATAGGTCAGATTGTAAACGTGGAAGGGATGATCCGCACCAGAAACTGCCTGATTCAGCCCTTTTTCTGCAGAACCATTTTCAGCAAGTGAAAATGGTTCTGGCAGAATGGAAACTGTTTCCCACAGCTGGGATTTTGTTCCCAGTTTTCGGGAACAGTCTCCAGCTACTTGATTTGGTTCCTATACTTGAAAAAGAAAGAAAGAAAAATAGATCAATGTAGGAAGTGTAGTTTCCTTTATAGAATTCAATTTGTTGTTTGGCATCCATCTTCAAAGTGATTGCTTCATCATCTCAATGCTTCTTCACCATGCTAGACATATTCAGCTAGATCATTCCATTGGAGCTTTCAATATCTGCAGCATCAGCCATCACCAAAATCTGTTGTGTTAATGTCAGACAGTGGAGGTCTGCAAGGTGCACACTCATCCAATGTAGTTGATGTCCTGTCTACCATCCTTCATTAATCACTGGGAAAATGTGTTCACCCCTGCAGTGTATTTCCAAGTCCTGAAACAATGGCCTCCTTGTTCCCATAAAAAATTGGCTACCATCGAATACAATATGCAATTAGTGTTCCCTTTCTATTTCCTCATTCTGCACGCTATACTAATCTGTAGGCACATTGTGCACAGCAAGCTCCTGTCTAAATGCAATCAGAGTTTTTGTTTTTGGCAACATTGTTTCTCTGGTTGTAGAGAGGGTTCACATTAATTAGACTGAGGGTTTCTTTCTTTTTGTTATTCTCAGCATTATTTAGGAGATGCTTTTGCACTTCCACATTGTACCCACACTTGTTGTATTCTTCAGTCCCATTGACCTACTTTTGTGGTCATTCGTTGGACATTAATAAAATTATCTTATCTTATCTTATCACATAAAGTTCAATTTCATTATTTGTAAAGTCTATTTCAAATCTGCCTCAATTGTTTCCACTTAGGGTCAAATGCTTCACTATTTTGAAAGGGGCTAATTTGTTTTAAGGGGCTAATTTGTTTTAAGGGGCTATTATTTGACATCTTTATGCGAGAGGCTTCTGAAGCCAAAATAACTTTTTTTATATAATAAACACTGTAATTGCCTTTTAAAAGCCCCAAGTTTGTGCTTCGAGTCATTTTCTTTTTACACGTAACCAAGCACCCCACCCTCCAGCCCGTAAACAAGGGTAAGAGATTCCTCATGGCTCACAGCCTTAGCAACAACTGGCTGGTGAAGAGCGAAATATGTTACAAGCAGGATTTGAACGTGGTTGGGGAGGTTAACATATCTCCTTCCTAACCACCTGAGCTAGACTTAGTTGACCAAAAATTTGAATGACATGGAGGTGGGCTTTGATCCACTTATGTCACAAGATCAGAAGAATAATTTAATATAATTTTTGGGTGCAACCACATGTTTGACCAATACCTCAAGGTGATTCCATGGCTCCAGGAACAGCCCTCACATGATTTGAACCTTGCCCACTGGTGAAAAAATCCTCGCCATGGATCCAACCCCTTTGGGCATGCTTGGAGTTGTATTACTTTTTAGGGGCTACATATTTTTTTCCTGGAAATGCTTCATATTTTTTTCCTGGAAAATTGCTTCATGTATTACAATTGAAAATACAAATTAGAAAACCTACTCACATTTATGTGGGACCTAAAATTTCTTATTTTTTGCATATCAATATATATTTTTGTAAAAAAAATTGAGTGTTGCATGCCTGATTCCTGAATTCAGGATGGATACCACACCTGCACCCAAATTCAGCTGATTACAATCAGCATCAAGGAGTTGTGCAACGTGCACACGTGCGCGGTGCATGGGCACACACACACATATAACAAATGAATATTCAAAGCCAATTGTTCAGAATATGTCCCAAAAGCTTCAGAATTTTAATTAGAGAATATTTTCCTTTCCTTTGCAGAGGAATACCAAAAATACCTGACTAGTATATCTCCTAATAAACAAGCCTAAAATCAAAGTTTCTTTGCAAAACATGAGAAAACCTAGAGTTATTGAAAAACATGTTCACTGCGAGCTTTAGTATGTTCCTCTGGAGGTTACTTGATTCCTTGGTCCAAGCATTTCATTTCCACATCTCCTAGGGCTTGCTGGACAGACTCTTCTTCTTCTGCCTCATCTGGAACCGACCCAATTGACATCCTTTGTAGAGAAACTGGCATCTGGAACTGACCCAATTGACATCCTTCGTAGAGAAACTGCTGATTGCGAGCTCCTTGCCAAACTATTAACCAAAAGATGCATCCTGTTGCACTCTCCCTCTAATTTTTCTATTTGTCTGTTCTGCTGTGTCACTATTTCAAGAATTTCTGCATACCCATTATTTTGGGCTTCTTCCTGCATTAGCGTTCTGCCTGAAACATTGAAAATGGAAGTCTGGTTATCAGTCAAAAAGCTCTGCTGCATTCGTAAAACTCGATGGATATCCATAACTCAATGGATATCGATAATTTCACAGAAGGGACAGCGACCCAGATGATTGTGTTGCTACATATTGCCAAATTCCCAAAGTGCCTCTGAGAAATGGTTCAATTCCCCTCTCTGCTGTAAGCTCCTAAGGCCCTGTTCCACAAGGTTCCAAGAAACAGAAACAAAGGAAATGTGAGAGGTCTATTCCAGGCCAATTTGCTGCAACTTGCCAACTCTGGAACCTGCCCTAATCCACAGAGTGTGGCTCCAAATTCCAGAGTAAAATGATGTGCTTCAGGTCCCAGAGCATATCTCCATTTGGCGAGGAAGGCAACCAAACCAGTATTCAGATTTCTCCCACCTTTATCCATTCCATTAGTAACAGCCATCATATGAATCGGCTCTGCCATTTAAATCCAAATGTGTCAGTATACCATAATTCTCCCAAACATTATGACCTCTCCTCTTGACTTGAATCTTAAGTGCCACTTGTCATGGCTTATAAAGTGCCCAATAAACTTTAGTCTATCCATCATATGCTATACTATAGGATGGCTGATAACACAGTCTCTCCTTTTACTCTTAACCTCCCCATCTTCAGATGGGAGGCTTCATTTGCTAAATAGTATGCTTTGTAATTTCTAGCTCTTAGGACATGATAATACTGAATGGAGTTATATATTTTTGCCTTAATTTGTATTCTCAATATAAGCTTTGCCAAACAACAATCGGATGGGCTGGTGGAATTGTTCATGTTTCCAATTATAATTGCTGACTCTCCAATGACTATCGGGTTCCTTATCCACCTTGGATCAAGGATCTTAAGCCCTTGATAAATGGCTAATGCTTCAGCTTGATTGTTAGATGCCACACCC
>JASDQU010101932.1:118160-131405 GCA_032191745.1 Picea mariana
AAAATTGAATCTTAAAAATTGTTTTATGAATTTTATAAAAAAATTTGCCTGCAGGTTTGATTGGATGCATGGCGATTAATTTTTCTGAATGCTGTGACTAAGATGGCAACTACTTTTCCCATGTGTTTAGTATTGTTGAGTTTACATTCTCAGCAGTTGTACCACCATCCTATTCACCAGTTTTTGTTTGTCTTGTTTGAGGGTGAATGACCGATATCTTCATTTTGAATCCATGAATAGTGAAAGGGTGTGCTAGAAATTACTCAGGAGAGTTGCAGTTGTTGTCCCTATATGATATAGTAGATGTTGGCAGTTCAAAATTCACCCAAACAAGTCTGGAAAACAAATTCACAGTCTGCATCACTGTTATGGTCTTCTTGCATCGCTCTAAGATTGCCATGTTGCCAAATATGTCAAGTACATCTGGGATGTAGTTTCTGTTTTGAGATGGATGATAGACCCCATGAGAAGTCCAAATCACTTTAGACCAAATGAAAACCAACCATCAAGAAGCTCTTACTTTAGGGTTAGGGTTTCACCTTAAATGAGGTAGAGAAGCTAGGGTCTGTGATAAACCCTAGAGAAGGAAACATTGTTCTTGTAGCTCTTGTGAGAGAAGAAGACTAGGGTTTTGGAAACCCCAATGCTACTTGGCATGCTTGATTGACAAGGAGAAGTGAAGGAGATGTCTACACTTACGGGAGACAAGTGTTAAAGCCAAGGAGAACTTGCCATTGTTGATGCAAAAATGTTGTGGATCTCTGGTGGTAGCTAGGGATTTCATGGTTTTTCCTAGCCAAGGTTTGGAGAGATAGAGATTTTAACAACTTTGTGATGGAGCTGTAGTATGTACCAATGTTTTAAAACTTGGACTCGACCTCAAATTTGGTTGATGGTCAACTCCGACTCGAACTTGGTTTGACTCGGACCGATCTGATTTCAATGACTTGGTTTATTAAAAATTACATAAAATATTTAGATTTAATGAAGAAATTATATTTTAAAGACTCCAATCCATGATTCCAAAAAACTATTGAAACTTTGAAAGAAAGCATTATGAATAAATGAACAAGAACATTTAAATGACAAACATAAATGACAAGCAATGTTCCACCATCGCTTATATTGGGATTCTCATCATTAGCATCACCCTTTGCCACTTGTCTAGCCTTTGCCTCTACCTTGATCCTTTAGAGACATTAGTGAATACCTCCCAATTTTGATGAAACTACCTAATCGAAGCCTTATAATATGGTAGAAAAAGCTTAACATGCCTAATTGATGATTTTGGTTTGAGTGAAAGGTACATTTTTGCTAAGGACATGTCAAAGGAGTTCAACGATCAATACCACCAACATCGAGGTGCATAAAGGGCTTGGTGCTCTTGATTAAATGCCAATCCCATACACTCATACGTTGTAGAATCCATTGAAAATGTTGCAATCCTACCAATCCCGAAATCTTGAAAACTGTCCAGTTTGCTGGATTTTGAATGGGATACAAAATTCCACTTTCTCCATATGAAATCCGATGAGGTTGGAACCACTCTCAAACATCCTAAAACAATTAGTGGTAATGTTAAAAATTTAAGTAAAAGGATAAAAAGGAAAGATAAGGAAATGTCAACTTTTACAAATTCTTATCATTAATTGCCAACGTTTTTGGTCAAACCCTTTTAAAGAAAAATTTAATCTTGCATGTCGGTGGGGTCTAGCACCTACTCGATCAAGTCAAGCCTTGACTCAGTCAAGTTGACCGGTTTGGTACCAAACTGGCCTGCCGAGTCAACAGAACGGCCAAGTAGGATCGGTTTGGGTTTGACTTGGTCAACTTGGTCAAGTCCGAGTCTGAGTAAACCGATTTTTAATACACTGGTATGTACATGACTTCATTTCTTCTCTCTCTCGCTATATATATATATATATATATATATATATATGAAGTTTCCAACTGTTCAAAATTGTGTAGTTGCAAATTTGATGTTTGGCTTCCATTGTCTTTTTGATTGGCTAATTTCTTGCACTTCTTGTTCATGCTAATTTGATTGAACCAGTGTTACTGGGAGTGCACTCGTAGGGGTCGCTCCCACCCCAAAACCATGCTCTGAGCGTGAGCGTCCAAGGAATGCCCCTACGAGTGCACCTTAGGCCCTTTTGGCACACTTCCTGCCACTATTGGGAGCTTGGACTCTCCTAGACCTTAGAACCACGCTCCCTCCCATGCTCCCACCATGATACCCCAATGCTCTTCCCACGCTCCCACGAAAATGAAGAAAAGGCCATTTTTAAAAGTTAGAACTTATGTTGGTGGCCTATTTTGTGAACACAACTCTTTGATTACGTTGACAGTTGGCGGATAGCCTATTTTATTCCATAAATCATGGGTCTACTACTTCCTATTATATGGTTTAAGAAATTGTATGTTTGTAACTGATAGATGGTTGATGCTTGAATGATGAATCATTAATTTAGCATGGATGACATTTCTAACTCCATAATAATGTAGCAAGATCTCCTCCTCTTCTTTAGATGATAGATACAGGGAGCACTGCATTTGTGCCCTCCTTTGAGGCATTCCCCCCCAGGGGGTCTTTTGTTTTTGTCTTTTAAAACCTTAGCAGTTATTGTATACATCTAGCTCTTCCAGTAGCAGTTCTTTCTTTCCTAGTCTAGAAAGTTTACATCTTAGATTAGATCTGTCTTTTGGTTTTTATAGGAGTGGTGGTTGTGCTCCCACGGTGTATTGATACTTTTGTACTTAGCAGTCCCATTGACCTATATGTTGTCATTTGTTGGACATTAATAGAATTGTCTTATCTTATCTTATCTTATCTACAGGTAGCACAACTATGTATATTTTCATATACTTCTGCAACTAATTTGTCCTTCTGCATTTTTTAATATAAATGCATTATAATGGATAAAAATATATATTATACAAAACACACTTCTGCTCTGCTCTGTTCTGCTGTAGGGTATTTTTTGGAAATGGCGTTCTTGCTCCTGCTCCCATGCTCTGGCAAACTTGGACTGAACATAGGGCCAAAATTGTTTACCGATTTAACACAACTGGAAAATAATAGAGCAGCTTCTGTTGCACAATCTGCTGTAATAAAGTGATTTTCAAATCTGTGCTTGGAAAAGTGTGCCGTAAGGGCTGAAAGTTGTTGGCATATATTTGGTATTTTTTTTTTCTTGAAATGCCTAGTGTGTTGGATTGAGTTTAAGTAAATTAATATTTCAGATCAACCCTTAGGCTGAAAGTTCACAGGGATTAGATCTGGCAAACCTCTGTTGTGAGGTGAAATTTCTGAATTTGCATTAATTGCCCTAGAGCGAAATTTCAACAAGGGATGCCTCAAAGCATTGCTAGTAAGAAATGCAACGATCTGGTTACCGATGAAGAAGCTGGGCATAATAGTAGCTATTGAATAATGAATGCAATAGGTAGCCAACAAAATATTCTTAACTAGCCCTTCCTCTATCATATGTCCTGCGCTTCCCAGGCCAGGATCCATGAAATAAACATTTCAAAGTTCCATATGATACTAATATAGGTAAATTTTCTTACTGTTCTTTTGCCAAGCAAAAGAAAAGACTAGTCAATGTTGAACTGTGGTCATTTATGTAAATGGATTCTTCTTAGTGCTTTATGTGATTTAATGGTTAGGCAGCTTACTTTAATTGATCATAGAAAAGATTATTGGACTTGCACTTGTGCCTGACATTTGCCTCTATCATTAATGTGGCAGTGTTTTAGTACACAGTGGAGGTGTTCATGGGGGCCATTACTATGCTTTTATCCGTCCAACTCTCTCAGACCAGTGGTATGTAACCAATTCATTAGCCGTGTGGTATAACTTATGTAACTTTTCCAGATACTGAAGCACAGGCATGCTTTCCTTTTACTATTCATTATAGTTTTCTGTTTTTCTTGCTGTTCCCATGTTATAGTTGTTAAATTTTATAGATAAATGGAAAATATCTAGCTCATTTCCATTTTCTGCAGTGTAGCAACATATGTAACTTTGCCAGATACTGAAGCACAGGCATGCTTTCCTTTTACTATTCATTATGGTTTTCTGTTTTTCTTGCTGTTCCCATGTTATAATTGTTAAATTTTATAGATAAATGGAAAATGTCTAGCTCATTTCCATTTTCTGCAGTGTAGCAACATATGTAATTGATGCATTCAATTGCCTTTTGTGAATATGCTTTTTTCGTTAGTCTAGAAAATGCATTCAATGCAATAATGCTGGATTTTAGTATAAAATAAGATAACATAATTTTATTAATGTCCAACAAAATACTAGAAGGTAGGTCAATGACATTGTGAAGTACAATCAATGATACAATCTGTAGGACTGCCCTAGGCTACCTCGAAAGTGTAAAGTAATAAAGAAAGAATGTAAGAGACGAACTAGATGTTTGTAAGACATGATGGGGAGGTAGAGCGTATGGAGGAAGAAGTATTTTCTATGGAATCAATCAGTGAGAAGGCTCCAATGCAGTTTCTAATGATGTCATCTAGAGAATGTATAGGGTTTGGAGGGCCTAGTTGGATGCTCGTGGGAGACATATGGGAGTTATAAGCAGATTTTCTCCTAGCACTTGTGGTCAAAGAAAATGATCTCATGATATGGCTCTGATGCAACTTGGGCTGTAGATCCAATCTACTTCAAGAATGGGCATACCCAACATCTGTGGGAAAGACTAGATTGGCCCTAGGGCGTGATGTTGTATGTGGCCTCTTTGAGTTGGTGCTTGCTATGCCACTTAGTGTAAGATCTTCGTGTCACTTAGACCAAGTGTTGGAGCTGGCTGAAAATAGGAGGTAATCTCTCTGACATGGAGGGCTCTAGAGGAAACCTATAGTGTCTGTCATTTGAGTGTAACTGCCTCACGCATGTAAAGAGCTAGACACCTATGGTTCTATCATATGAAGGTGGATAGGGATCTCCACGAATCATAAAAAAGATAGTGGTATCTTCCCCTTTTCTTGGAGTAGATGGGTTATTTGAAATTGAAATGTTCCTCAAATTACTTATCTTGCTAATGGCATCACTGACATACCTTCTCCTCTTGTGGGATACATTGTTTAGAGTCTATTTGAAGTTGATGAGAGACTACCTTGATCTATCAAACTAAGAAATTGAGGCCACGAGAATAGTGTTGTCGAGTATACTTGGGGTATACAATAAGAGTGGCCCTCAGTTGTGTAAATCACTCTTGGTAAAAGGCCATTTTGAGACGAAGGCCTTGTGAAGGGGACAAGTAGCTTGTTGATCCCTCGATGGAGAGGAAGAAGATGGCTAGGAGTGTTTAGAGAATTATTGAAGGAGGGGAGACACTTGACGGATATGCCAATGGATTGAAGCGATTAGGAAGATTAAGAGAACCAAACTTACAATTATCTTGAGGGGGTGGAGGCGATGCCCATCGAAGAGCAAAGGACTAGGTAAGGATATACCTATAATGCCACGATGCCAAATCACCCATGCTTTGAACCTTGTAAAGAAAAGAGACTAGTTTGAAAATGCTAATAAGGTGCATGGGATGTGTGCCAAACTTGGCTTGCACAATGCCTTGTGGCATTGTTCTCTTGAATCGGGTCATTAGTTGTGACATGAGAGACTGTACCTGGTCATTGTAGGCCCAATCAACATGTGGCAAGCTAGGATCCTAGATCTCAATCACATAGAGAATGATCGAATTGATGATTATGTCGAAAATATGTATCTAAGCCGAGCTGTCTTGGGAGTTTGTGTGGAAGCACTAGTGCTCAAGCTTGGAGCGAGAGCCATACCCCTTGATAAATCAGGGTTGGGAATCAAGCCTCACACTGGACTTAGGGCTCATGAAACTGGTCTCCTAAATATGTGTATGCTCTAGTTATCTCAATTTCACATCCTTTGAAAAAGAAATGAAAATATGATATGGCATTATTAGATGCATTGAAATTTGATCACTATTTTTAGGCTCTTGATAGAATCGTAAATGTGTTGATGAGTGTGAAGCCTACCAATAACAATGTTATAAAGTCATTTGGTAGTTGTGATGAGAGATTTGGGGATGCCAATATTGCAAAGCCTTTGAAATAAGGAGTCTCTTTGTACATAGTCAGAATCCTTTGGAAAGTCCATGAAACACAAGACTTTAGAAGAGCATTGCCTAGCCTCCTCAATGATAGCACAAAGTGTGAAAATGTTATTAGTGGTATGAGAATCCCTCCCAAACGTTATTTGCCTTGTAGCATGACGTTCGTGCCTCACCAAATGTTCACAAAGCCACACATTTAGGGCTTTAGCATGGGGTTTGGCATAAACATGCCTAATGATAATAGTCTTGTCGTTATTAGAATCTAGGTTGTTCTTTTATTTGAAAATGTGTCAGCAAACCAAATATCTAAAAAGGTCAGCGATATGAAAAGCAAGAGGTCTCTGGGTGGTGAAGAACTCTCACTTCTTGCACCATAGAGGCAGTGATAGTCTCACCAGGTTGACCGGACAGAGGGTGGATCAAGGGAAAAAACAAAACATAGATGTTTGTGCATAGCCTTACACTCCCCATCATACCAATGATTTATGGGACATTTTCTAGGAGGTGATGTGGTGGATGGTGTGGGGATAGGAATCCAAGGCAATCTCCCAAGGATTGATGAAAAAATTGGCATCGTTAAAAATTGCTTGTTCAAACAGCAAGACATAAATAAAAAAATTGTGGCAAGCATCGGAAAATAGAAAATAAATTCATTATTTGCAATTTCCTTAAAATATAAACCAACAACAACATCAAAGAATGACATTGGCACATAAATATGGAAAGAACACTGATATATACGATGTAGTGGATGTCAAATGATGCATTAAATTCGATAGTGAAACTTGATAGCTTTCTAGTCAAGAACTCAAAATTGGATAACCAATACAAATTGAGGTCAGATATATATAAATGTATCTCATCATCATGAGTCATCTATAATGCTAAATCTAGTAGTTAGCTATCAATTCCTTGCCCCCCTTTTACAAGAAAAGGTAATTGATCATTTGCAACTATAATGTCCCACATGATTTGTTTGAAGCACTGTTGAAAAAGTTGGCATCGGCAAAAAGTCGACGAGGGTTTGGAAAAAATCGTTTTGGCAAAAGTCGGCAAAAAAACGGAAAACCACAACAAACATTAAAAAATACAAAATATATTCATTTTTTTTCAAAATTTTAAACATATAAAGCAACGACAACATCAGATAAACACATTGGCACACAAATATGGAGAAATCATTGATATATATGTAGTGGATGCCAAATAAAAAATTATACATCAAAGTCGATATTGAATGCTGAAGGGCCAATAGTTAGAACTTAGAAGTTAGAACCAATACACAATGACATCACATATATAATTATAAAATGTATCTCATGATTCATCATCACGAGGGAGATGTTTGATATACAATGACAAATGAAACAAAACTAGCAGCTAGCTATCTAATATCAATGTGGGCCTCTCCCCCTTTTACGAGAAAAGATAATGGGCTGTTTGTCAGGCTTGCCCCTGACAGTAGAAGGCCCTGTATCTAATAGTGGATAACGATGGGTGTGTGCAGGAGTAGGTGTATCAATAAGTGTAGAAGGTTGTGCTGATGCTTTCACATCACCCTCCATGATGTCTTCAAGCCACTCCTCCTGCTGCTGCTGCTGCCCCTCCTCTCCCTGTTGCTCCTCCAAGGCCTGTTATTGTTCGGGTTCCTCCTCTAACCATGCAGGTGCTTCCTCCATGATAGGCATCTCAGACTCCACCCTCCACTTAGAAAATACATCAATATTGTCCAAGGAAATGGCATCCACATACAGTGTTCTATCCATTTGCTTCAACCATAGTCGAAGATTGTAATGGACATACACCAAGTCATTGAGACGCGAGAACTCTAACCTGTAAGAGGGTCATAAATTTTTTAATGAGTTTTAACTTTTGAGGGTCATAATATATTAGAGGGTCATAGACTCATAAATTATAAATTACAATAAAGGTAATTGCTCATAAGTTCTAACCTGGTGCGTTTCTTTGAGTGCATTTTTTCAAATACACTCCAATTGTGCTCACATCCCGAAGAGGTACATGTTTGACTTAGGATTCGGATGGCAAATCTCTGTAAATTTGGTGCTCTTGCACCATAGTTTCGCCACCAAACATCTACAATAAATAAGAAAGAAAGATAACATAAAGAAAACATAATTGAACTTTAAAATACATAATTGAAATTTGAATTTTAAAAACATAAAGTTCTAAGTTGAACTATCTTCTAAATTCTAATGACTTATGTGGCAACAAAATGTTCCTTGAAGCAACAACATCTTCATAGCCAAATAGTCCAGTACCATCTTGATACATCTCTATCTCGTGATTAATATCAAGGCGAATCGTGACATCAGGTACCATCCTCTGAAGACAAGCATGGAGCCCTTCCATCACCTCACCATCAAAAGCAAAGTTGCATTTGTAGGAAAATGTAGGGTCGAGGAAAATTGCTGCTGCATGAATGGGTCGATCGAACATCTCGATCCATCGAGTATCAATCAAATCCCATAATAACATCTGTCCACGAAACCTGTGGCTACCCTTTCTCACATAATAAGCTTGGATAGCTTCTTTAGCCCTATCCACGGCCTCATACAAATAACCCACTGTTGGCTTATCGCTATCAACCAATCTCAGAACCTTTACCAAAGGTTCACTCACCGAGCACACCTCTGCTACTCCTTCCCAAAAGGAGTCACTGTACACCAATCTAGCAATGGCTTTCCCATCCTCTCATCACAAACAAACATTTGCTTCAACTCAAACTGATATCGAAGCAAAGACTGAATAGTAATGAAGTTGGTGGCAAAATGAGTGACTGCAGGACGTCGCAACTCCCTGTTTTTGGTGTGTCTCCTCATGAGGTTAAGAACAAAAATATGGTTATATATGAACTTGGGGACGCTCCGAGCCTGATCAATCACCTCCTTGATGAAGGAGGTTTTCCCCATACCCTTGAGCATCAAATCAATACAATGTGCAACACATGGAGTCCAAAACAATGAACGATGCCTCTCCATAAGCAACCTACCAGCAACCACATAATTAGCTGCATTATCTGTTATGATTTGCACCACATTATGCATACCGATCTCCTGGATGAACACATCCATCGACTCACACAACAATGATGCATCTTTCACATGTGCCGATGCATCTCTTGATATGATAAACATGGTACCTCTAGGACAATGTAACAATAAATTGAGAAGGGACCTACCCTTCCTATCTGTCTAGGCATCAGACATCACTATGCATCCAAAGATCTCCCATGACTGCTTGAACTCTGCCAATCTAGAGTTGATGTCCTTCTTTTCTTCTTGAAGAATTGGCCCCCGCAACTCCAACTCCTCAAAGGTAGGGCTTTTATACCCTAGGCCAACAACAACAATGGCATCACACATCGGTTGCCAAAATGGATTGTTCTTGGTGATGGTGAGAGGTATGTCACTCCAGAAAAGACAACTCCCCACAACCCTGTCTGCTTCTTTGTTCTCCTTTTTCTTCAACGCTGACCTGATGGAAGGTTGTGCTCCAGGGGTGGCTCGTGGAACAAAAAAAGGTGCAAACCTCCCGGTACCTGAATCTGTGGAGCCCCTCCCACTACACTGAACTTCTAATTGAAAGTTCAGCATTCCTTACGGCTATGTCATATTTCCTTTTATCCTTTGCTTCAAGTGAATCAAATGCAATTCTCATAATCTCTGGGTTTGTTTTAATACAAACTTCAACATCATGCCCGTGGATTTTAGCTAAATGATATTTCAACCTGCAAATCCCTCCTGACATTTTCACCCCACAGAGTTTGCAACTCAATCGTTGCTAGTTTGTCCCATCCTCAGGGATCCCATACACCCAAAATGGATCCAAAGGCTTCAACATAGTTTTTGATGAAATTGACAGCTTCAAAATTCAACCCTAAGGCACAAAAAAACAAGAAAATGATATTAAACCTCATTAGAAAAAAATAACAGCCCATTTGTAAAAAAAATCAGACCTTTAGATTAGAGTATTAGTAATGAAAAATAACAATAAGAGGGTGGAGAAAAAATTAATAGCAAGGCTCAAGCTTGCTGTCCCATAAAAAAAACATTACATTGTTTTATGGGCATGAAAATCATGGCAAAATGACAAAAAAAAAACCAAAACGTAGGCAAGCAAAGAGGCAAACAAACTTGCAAAAATCTATGGAAAAAAAGCATTAACATGGAGGGATTTGGATACATACCTATGAATGGAAGATTCAACACTGGTTGGAAATGAAATTGAACCCTTGCTCCACGTGGAAATCCTTGATGGTGATGATGATGGTTGTTTAGTTGCCTCCATAATGATTGAGGAAGACCACAAACCCTTCTCCTTCCTTCTCCACAAGCAAACAACTCAAATGAGAAAATGAAAAATGGAAAAACGTCTTTATCCCCGCGGGTTGCCTGCGTCCCACCACTTTTACCAAAAAATCGTTGACTTTTTCAATTTTCAAAAAATCACGATTTTTATGGGTCGATTTTTTGGGAAGCAGAAAAAATCGTGACTTTTTGAAAAAGTTGCGATTTTTCGACGATTTTTAACACTGGTTTGAAGGCCACTGGTGGGTATATGAGGTGGCCTTGACGTTGCCACATCACTCTCCTCATTGTCAAAGTCTTCTTTTGATGACGGTTGTGGGTCATCTACCCTTGCCCCTTGCCTCTGTTGTGATTGGTTCTCTAACCACGTAGATGCCTCCTCCATAATAGGTGTCTCGTACTCCACCTTCCACTGCGACATTATGTTAATGTTTTCCAAGGAAATAGTGTTCACATCAATGATTTTCTCACGCTGCTTCACCAACCGTTGGAGATTATAGTGGACATAGATCATATCATTCAGGTGATGAAGCTCAGGGTCATAATAAAATTAATGGGTCTTGAGGGTCATAAATGATAGTACTTGCTAAGTTTTAACTTCTTGTTCTTATTTATGTTTATTTTTCCAAATACACTTCAATTGCGCTTGCAATTGTAACCTCTACAAGTTTGGCTCAGCATCCGAATGACGGATTTTCATAAAACTGGTGCTTTTGCACCTTAATTTCTCCACCAAACTTCTACAAAGGCTCTAAAATTGCATTTTATTACAATAACAAATAGGAAATAAAGAAAACGTAATTCATCTTTCAAATAAAAATGTAATTTGAATTATAAATTCTAATGGCTTAGCATTAAAACCTTCCTTTCTTGGACAACAATGTCAAAGGGAATAGTTTGTTATTGTTCCTATACATATCCATCTTGCAATTAATGGTTCTACGGACATCCTAATCATGTACTAATCCTCGAATGACACACAAGGAACCTTTCCATAACCTCGCCATCAAAATCAAAATGATATGAGTAAGCAAAGGCAGGCTTGAGGACAAGCTATATTGCATGAATGAGACGATGGAGCATCTTGGTCCATCAATGATCAATCAAATTTCAAATCGCCATATATTTTTCATATTTGAGGGAACCCTTGCCTAAATAATAAGGTTGGCTAGCTTCTTTGGTCCTATCCATGGCCTCATACAAGTAGCCCATTATGGGCTTATCCCCATCAATGAAAGCGAAAAACCTTTACCAAAGGTTTGCTAATTGTGCACATTTCCTCCACTCCTTCCTAGAAGAAATCAGTGTACACTAGTTTAGCAATGGCACTCCCATCCTCTTTTGCATTATATGCATAATAGTGCCGCTTTTTAGAAACATACATCTGCTTCACCTCAAGTTGGCAATGGTGCAAAGATTGAGGAGAAATGAGGTTGCATGCAAAACGTGTAATTGTAGGATGAAACAATTCCTTTTTTCTTGTGAATCTCCTCATGAGACTTAGAACAAATGAATGGTTATATAATTGGTGATGCTCCTGGCTTGATCATTGGCCTACCCGATAAATGAGATTTTGTTCATGTCCTCAAGCATCAAATCGATGCGATGGGTAGCAATTGGAGTTCAAAATGTTGTGGGGTGCCTCTCCATTCACAACTTTTTGACGACCACATAATCAATTGTGTTATTTGTTACTAATTGCTCATGTTGCTAACCTATATCTTGGATAAACTCATCCAGTTTCACACAACAATGTTGTATCTTTAACATGCATCGGTGCACCAATGGATTTGATGAACATTATACCGCTGGGACGTTGTACCGAGAAATTAAGGAGGGTCTTGCCCTTTCCGTCTATCCAACCATTAGACTTCATCGTGCATCCAATGACCTCCCTTTATTTCCATAGGTCCTCCAGTGTAGTATTGATATTGCCCTTTTCCACTTGAAGGTGTTAATGTTTATGTCATTATTATAGTTCTTTGCATTTCAATAGATAATAGCAACATAAGAACAAGATCACTGAGAAATACACATTCATAAGAGACACAACATTTATCCTGGGAAACCCTCTAGGTGAAGAAAACCCAACAAAACTTCCTTAATATAGATAGCCAATACAATGCTAAGAGATCTCTATGCTAAAAGAGAAAGTCCTCTCCAAGATATGCGCCACTCTCTCTCTCCTTTGTCGGTAACAGATCAGAACTTGTCTCTCAAACTGAGCAAGTGAGTTGTGATCAAATGAGGCGCTAGCCTCCTTTATTTATACAAGTTCTGGCACGTGTGAAGTGTCTCTTCGCTGGTAGGGCTGACTTCTCAATCTGGGTGGGTAAACCCACCTTTATTATATTTCTGGGTCTCTTAATTAACTGCTGGGGCCGACTTCTTATTCTGCCTATTACAATTGTCTTTTGACCAATCCATAAAAGGGGATTTGGTCCTATTACAATATCCGACATGATCAATCCACAATGGGGATTGATCCTATGAATAAAATATCAATAATAATAAGAGTACTCTTTGCAGTTACATTATTTCAACACTCCCCCTTAACAAGAAGGGTATTCTTCAGCAGCATCATGCGAGAGAGAGAGGACAACATCATCAACAACATTAGGTGGGAGGACAACATCATCAATATCATCTTGGCTGGTGTATCTATAAATCATTGGAAGTTTTCTTCATCGGCAACATCGTCATTCTCAAAAGAATGCCATCATCATCTGCATCAATATGTATCAGTATAAAAATGATACCTCATCACAGCACTAGGCTGGCCCATCACAGTACTAGATTGGCTCTATGTCACAGCTGTT
>JASDQU010101932.1:134656-149721 GCA_032191745.1 Picea mariana
CATTGCATATGCCTTCCTGATCACCCTTGAGTTCTGGTAAACCTGTGACAGCTTTGCATATGTATGGTAGCGCCTTGTAGTTGATGTGGGCCAATCTTCTATGCCAAAGTTCGCATGAGTTTTCAATGGCATGGGTCATGGCAGTCTCTGGGTGACCCTTTAGCTTATATAAGCCGTTTTCTTCATTTCCAATGACGATTGCTTCATTTATGGTTTCTCCTCTAGCCCACATAAGAACTTCTCCATCTATAAAGGCAACTCTATAGCCTTTCTTGTCTAAAGCTGATATGGAAAGTAAGTTCTTCTTCAAGCTTGGTACATAGAGTACATCCTTCATCTTTATTGAGTTTTCTGAATCTAGCTTGTAGTTTGATTCTCCCACTCCCTTGATGGGATATTGGTAATCATCTCCAAGTGTTACTTTTTGAGAAAACTTCTTTTTTGAAATACAAGAGAGAGTATTTCTCTTTCCCGTCATGTGCTTTGATGCACCACTATCAATGAGCCATGTGTCCTCTCCAGGTGTTAACGATCCTGAGAGGGCCGAGATCAAGACATGGTCCTTGATCATCTTTGTAGGTGGCTCTTCATCTTCGATTATGTGGGCATGTTGCCTCTTATGTTTCCTCTTGTATTCTTCTCGTCTGACTGGACAAGAATTTGCCTCGTGTCCCATCTTATCACAATGATAGCATTGTATAGATGAGAGATCTCTTTACTTGCGTTGTCCTTTCTTCTGAAATCTCCTTGGATGAGATTCTTTGTTATTGGATTTGTTTGATGGTTGAGGCTCTCTATGAGTCTCCCTTTTGAGGTAGGGTTTCTTCCTTCCTCCTGTGGTGTGGGTGGCTAGGGCTTGATCATCATCCCTAACTAGTAGCGCTTCACGATTCGCTACTCTTGTTTCTTCTTGGATGCATTCTTCCCATAGGCTGTCGAACTTCAGTTTCTCCTTTATGGCACATATCGTCTGGATGAAAGCATCCCAAGGTCTTGTAAGACCATTTAGTGTCGTCATTATGAGTTCGTCTTTGTCTATGGTATCTCCAATAGCTTCTAGCTGTTCTTTGAATTCCGAGATTCTGGAGAAGTATTCCTGAATCATTTCTCCTTTCTGCATTCTTGTATTCTTCAGTTGAGTTCTAAGATTCATCTTCCAGTTTATGTTCTTTCCTTCATATAGTCTGGTCAAGGCATCAAACATTTCTTTCGGGGTCTTCTTGGATGACACATAAGGGATCAGATGATCCTTGATTGAATCTGCAATGATTCTTTTGGCCCTTATTGTGTCCTTTTGATGCTTTGCCTTTTCTGCAGCATCTTCGGGTTCCGGTAATTCTTCCTTGACAAATCTTGCTAGGTCATTCTCTTCAAGAATAAGGCCAATCCTATACTTCAGGCACGGAAGTTTTCCACTTCTTCTAACTTGTCAACAAGCTTAATGCTTGCAGACATCTTTACTTGGAGCTAGGAAAATGACCGAAAAATGAAATTGCTCAAAATCAAAATTTGAACTTACTAGGAGATGCGCTTGGCTGAGGCGAGCTACCTGGTGTGTTTGGATCTGAGAAAATCCAACTTTTGCCCCTTCAAATCTGATCTGCGGATTTCTGGACTAGTGCTTCTGGTACTTCTGGTACTGGTTTTCTGGTACTTCTGATACTTTTGTGAAACTAGGGTTTCACTTTCCGGGAGATCCAGCCACTGAAAAGGTGTGCTGAAGGTGCCAAAATGATCCTTGGGGGAGGGTGCAACTTTCTAGGTGGTTTTGAAGCTGAAAAACTTCACTTTTGAAAAACCCTAATTTGCAGGTACTGCAACAATGACGTTTTTCTCTTGCGAAATATGCTTCCTTCAGGTTGGCTCTGATGCCATGTTAATGTTTATGTCATTATTATCGTTCTTTGCATTTCAATAGATAATAGCAACATAAGAACAAGATCACTGAGAAATACACATTCACAAGAGACACAACATTTATCCTGGGAAACCCTCTAGGGGAAGAAAACCCAACAAAACTTACTTAATATAGATAGCCAATACAATGCCAAGAGATCTCAATGCTAAAACATAAAGTCCTCTCCAAGATATGCGCCACTCTCTCTCTCCTTTGCCGGTAACAGATCAGAACTTGTCTCTTAAACTGAGCAAGTGAGTTGTGATCAAATGAGGCGCTAGCCTCCTTTATTTATACAAGTTCTGGCACGTGTGAAGTGTCTCTTCACTGGCAGGGTCGACTGCTCAATCTAGGTGGGTAAACCCACCTTTATTATATTTCTGGGTCTCTTAATTAACTGCTGGGGCGGACTTCTTATTCTGCCTATTACAATTGTCTTTTGACCAATCCACAAAAGGGGATTTGGTCCTATTACAATATCTGACATGATCAATCCACAATGGGGATTGATCCTATGAATAAAATATCAATAATAATAAGAATACTCTTTGTAGTTACATTATTTCAACAGAAGGATTGGCCCTTGCATCTCCTTGTATGTAGGGCGTTGATACTCCAGGCTAACAACAACAACATCAAACATTATCTAGTAGAACATATTGGTCTTTGTAGTGCTCAAAGGTATGTTGCTTCGGAAATGACACCTCCTCACAACCCTCTCCGCTTCATGCTTTTCCTTTCTTTTACCATTCACTAAATGAAAGGTTGTTCCCCAACTATGGTTCTTGGAACAAAGAAGGGCGTGGTCTCCAAGGAAGGGAAACCTGTGGAATCCCTCTCACTACCCCTAGTGAGGGTCTAACTACTCTAGTGATGACAATTTCAAGTTTGAGAGCCATTCCTTATTTTTATCCTTTTTATAAATAGATTGGTGGGTAGCGTGCATAACTTCTGATGATGAACTAGTACAAACCTTAATCTCCTTCCTTGGGATTCTAGCAAGGCTGTATTTCAACTAGCAAAGCCCTCCTATCATAGACAAACCACACAACTTACTAGTCAATTTCTATCTGTTTGTCCCCATCTCCAAGTTCACCATAGTGCAAAAATTGATCTACTATTGGCAAGACAATATTCAGCTACGAACTTCATACCTAGGGAAAAAAAGGAAAAAATTGAACATCAAAGAATGCTTGTAAATACACACCTATAACTCATTCTATGACCCATGAAAAATTGATAATAAGAGGTGAGCAACATGCAATTTGCAAACCCTTGCATAAACATGGAAAACAAAACTAGTTAGAGGGTGGAATATTAAGAAATACATGGGAATATGAAAACCATAGATAGATAGAAATCAATCTCCACTCCAAGAAAAAATATTTGATGGCGATGATAATATTTGTTGGGTGCTACTAAGATCGATGATTGATGATGATAATCTCCTTCCATCTCAATCACCATCTGTTGCAAAGACAAATAACGTTGAAAAATCTGAATTTGCCACTTATGAGCACTTCTCTGCTTCTGGAGATTTTTTGAGGTTGTGACAATTTTTAGCAAAAAACATGGTTTTTCTGATTTTTTCTAAAACTTGTGTTTTTTGGTTGGAGATTTATTGTTTCGCATTTGACTTTGTGATTTTTCAGAGATTTTATCTATGCTCCCAAGAAGCTAAGACATCAGATAAGATATTTTATTAATGTCCAACAAATGGCCACAAAAGTAGTGGATGGCACTGTTGAGTACAACAGTGCTGTTACAATATGGGAGCACAAAAATGTTACATATGTAAAGCAAGATGCAGAATGTAAAGCATTGATCTAATAACATAATACTAATAATGTAAGCTTATCAGGATTGCTAGAGCTAGCTCCCTTAACATTCAAGGCCAATAGGAGGAAACTTTGGAGGACCTAGAAGAATAGCTACACTGGATAATGTGCTACTGCCTGGAAGAGGCAATGTGTAGCGAAAGTCTGGAAGGACCGGTCTCACGGTTAGTGTGAGATCTCGAACGGCACTATTGCTGGGGTCTTTGGGAAGTAGGGATGCCCCCTCGCTTCATTGATTTAGGACCAGAAGCAAGGCTATTACTGGTCTTTCTCTTGGCCCCCATGGTAGGTGGGAACACTGTAAAAAGGAACTAATGGTTTGAGTAGAGATTGGTCTAGGGGGTGTCTAGTGAAGACTGGTGTATCTGGGAACGAAATTCGATATGGAAAGCATTAACATAATGGTTGGGATACCAGATGAAACTATAGGAGGTCCATGACTCCTCAAATAGACAATGGAACCTCTTGAAGATGACACAATTGGCAGATCCTATTGAAACAGTCACGCTAGTGCCCAATCTCCATCCAATGTCAATGTGAACCCACTCTGAATTGGCCCAAGGGAATGCAAAGTGCACACATCTAGTGGTGGTGAATGTATAGAGGTCGGACAATAAGGCCATCCCTCAACTCCATGAGTGCTCTTCATAGAGGGCCATCTTTGGATGCAGCCTGCCTAGTGGGTTTGTCCAAGTGATTTGTATGATTTGCTTGTAAATGTTGTTGCGGGTAATCCTGTTCAACTCCTACCTAGTAGGTCAGAGTTGAGTAGCTGCATCTAGGGAGTATGGGGGGAGGGAGGCAGTCCATCGAAATGCCCACGTACTTAAAATGATTCGAGACCCCCGGCAAACCAAGATGCTTGTTCGGGGGGCTAGCTAAAACAATGGACCTTGATGAGCAATAGGTCAGGTATGGACATCAGTTCCCACCCACAGCTAAGTTGGTAAAATTTTGAACACGATGGAGCGAGACCGAGCTGAAGAGTCTCAATCTGGAGTGGGTGGGCACCAAACTTGACAAGAATAATGGGCTAACATACTGKTTGTTTGCATCTGATCATGCATTGGAGAAGGTGTTGAACCTTCTCAGCAGTAGCCTAGTCAACTTGAGCAAACAAGGCCCCCAAACTTCTGACTTGTAAAGAACTGTGGGCTGAATAATGGAGTTCATGAGAAACATCTTGAATGATATGCCCTGGAAGTGGCTCCTGAAACAACTTCTCTCGAGCGGAGCTAAGGACCCATAGCCCTTGTTGACCTGGGGTTGAAGAACATTGCTCAGATTGAAACAGGGCCTTGAAATCTGTACACCCAAGTATGTATAGGCAGTGGTGATCTTGATCTCTTCCCCTGTGAAGAAGAAATCATAGTTTGATATGACCTTTTTCGACCCGTCGAAGATTTATGACCTTGGTTTTAGCTAGGTTGGACTGTCAACTGTAGAAGGTCACAGAAAAGGGCCAATGCATTTAGTAGATACAACACATTTTCTTTTATTTCTGTTTAGTCTACCAGTGATGAATTAACATGGTTCCCTCTTTGTTAGACACTTCTTTAGGTTAATCAGTACCATCAGTTTGTTATCAGGAAATTTTTGCCGATTTCAGCTCCATACAAATCAATTAGGTTACCAACTCTCTGTTTTCCTATCATACTCACACTTATCACGTTTTAAGACTTGCAGCTCATCTACTTTCTGTGCATTTAACGTGGTAGAAATATTTCCATGTTGTAAAATATTTTCAGTCACTTCTGTAATTAAACAGTGGCTGCTGACATTACAAAATATGGATTTAACATGACAAAGGATTTGGTGACGCATAGAGGAATGACTCAAGTTTTACATCAGGTTGAAGTTTGACGATGAGCGTGTAACAAAGGAAGACATAAAGAGGGCACTAGAGGAGCAATATGGTGGGGAGGAAGAGGTAAGTGTCTTTTGTTGTATGGATTCTCTTTTGAAGTTTGCAGAAAAATAAGAAACACAATAACTCTGCCTCTTTTCCTTGCAGCTACCTCAGACAAATCCAGGTTTCAACAACACTCCATTTAAGTTTACAAAATACTCCAATGCTTACATGCTTGTATATATCAGAGAGAGTGACAAGGATAAGATTATCTGCAATGTTGATGAGAAGGATATAGCAGAGCATCTTAGGGTGAGTGTTTCTTTATGAAATTGCATGATAAGATTGAATAATAAAAACTGAGTGTCTGGTCAATGTGTGTAAATGCAGACCTGTTTACGTAGGTATTAAATGAGAAGTATTAACATACCTGTCTACACTTTTCAGGTAAGATTAAAGAAAGAGCAAGAGGAGAAGGAACACAAAAGAAAGGAGAAGGCTGAAGCACACCTTTATACCATCATAAAGGTAATCATCATATTGGGTATATGATTTTCATTGTTTATACTATAATTCCTGCAAAATGGGTAATTGCCACATCGAAGGTTTTGAGCTTGATTTGAGTCTCAGAAAATACTGATCTTCATATTTACTATTATGCCAGGTTGCACGTGATGAAGATCTTGCTGAGCAGATTGGAAAGGACATATTTTTTGATCTCGTTGATCATGACAAAGTTCGGAGTTTTCGGATTCAGAAACAAACACCATTTACAGTTTTCAAGGTAATATTTCTAAGTGACTTTACTCCTTCAATGCACATATTCCAATGCCATGGAACACTCCAATATGCCATTCATATAGCATAACTGTCCTGTATGATTGGGCAATTTCTGTGTTTTATTAGTTTAGTTGCACATTATGATGGTTTCTTTGTGTATGTCTAAATTGCATGTGGAAAATCATGAATTGTATGTATCACTGGCAATTTCCTCAAGATGTCCAAGCTAAGTCACCTGACACGTCCAAACCCCCCCTTGTGTCGCGTATCATACATGTCGGACATGTGTCGGATACGCGTTAGAACGTGTCATGTTCACAGGACATGTGTCCTGCTTAGAAAAGGACCCTAGCTCATGTTTTCTCATGCAAGTTGCAGCTGTGAGGTGTTTCAGTGTGCAACTAAGGGTTATTTTCCCTTACTAATTCTATTTAAAGAGGTCCCCACCTCCTCCATTTCACCCACCTTAGTAATTAACGGTAATATTAATTTTGTAAAGTAAAAGGATGAAAATGAAAGACTTAATTTTCATCCTTTTACTTAAATTTTTAACATTACCATTAATTGTTTCAGGATGTTTGAAAGTGGCTCCAAGCTCATTGAACTTCGTATGGAGAAAGTAGAATTTTAGGTCCCATTCAAAATTCAACAGACAACGGTTTTTAGGATTTCAAGATTGGCAGGATTGCAATGTTTCCACTGGATTATATCATGTAAGAGGGTATAGAACTGGCATGTAATCAAGGGCACCATGCCCTTTATGTACCTCGATGTTGGTGGCATTGATTGTTGAACTCTTTTGTCACGACCCCAGTAAAAATGTACCCTTCACTCAAGTATAAATTCTTCTGTTGAACTCTTCTCTTTGTCATCGTGTCAAGTGACTTAGTGTTGTATGTGCACACCACTGGGTAGAGAGAAGAGTGGTTGAAGGGAAAAACAAAGATGTGGGATGTGTTTCCTGATGATATGGGTTTGGACAACAGTGTTGAGTTGGCAATGCCATCATTTATGTTAGTAACTTAGAAGTTACTAAGTTAGTACTAGTTGTATGATTGAATTTGTATCATCATCGTGTAAATGTTTACAGTTTATTTATTTCATTTTTGCATGTGTAATTCATAATTTAAATTTTGATATATATATATAACGTGTCCTCCGTGTCCTGTTTCTGGGGGTCGTCATGCCTGTGTCAGATACTCGTATTTTCGTGTCCTCCGTGTCCCCGTGTCAGGTGACTTAGTGTCCAAGCAAAAGATTAATTTACTACACACATTTGCGCAGGAAGGCGAGGGCTACTCAATCAGATGTGTCAGACTCTAATCTTTCTCAGGTTGAATGCCATTCTTATATATGCTTGGATTCATCAACATTAGTGATGAAGTTTTACACTGATTTAATCTGTTGGTATAGGATATAGATTCTAGTAAAAGTATTTTATTGTATCTTATATTCTATGTTTTCTCTGAGTTAGTTTCATTGTTATTTGCCTTGAATTATAAATTTCTTTGGGTACCGAGATGAATTTGCCTTTTATGTGTATTTTTTTGAAATATACATAAGGAGCATATTATAACAAGGGATGACAGGTAGGTCACCACGATTGGGTCATAATAGGGTTCATTAAACAAAATCCTCTTTGAACAACTCAAACATTAAATGCCCTCCAAAATATTACATCTCACACAAATCAAAGTTCTGAACATATTGTATGTAAGGAGCATATCATAATAAAGGATGACAGGTAGGTCACCACCATTAGGTCATAATCTAAGTTACCAGGATGCGGATCCAGATACGGATCTGTGAGTTTTTTGAAAAACCAGGATATGGATACGGCATATACAAACAATATAAATATATTTTTATAATTTTTAAAAATAAAATTTACATAAAAATAAAAAAGTTATACAAAGTTTATATATATATAATAATAATAATAATAATCTATTTTTAAAGTTACGGCCAAGCCAGACACCAAATTGGTGTATGAGACCTTCTCCGTCTAGCGATTTGACTGGTAAAGTCTACAGAGGTATACATACCTTACCCCCCTCTAGATTTAAACTTGTGACCTCTTAGGATGAAACACATGTTATTAACCATTAGGCCCACTCAGACTGTATATAACACACACACACACACACACACACACAGATATATATAAGACACATAAAAATAATTAATATATTAGATTAATAATTTAATAATTATTGTATCATTAACATCAATTATTTTATGCTTTCAAGTTAACTATATTAAAAATATAAAAGATAAAGTTAAAACTAAATTTGATAAGTTATAACTATATTAATTTTACCTTTAATATGCTTTGAAGATAAACATTAATTAACTTTACTATATTTGAAGATAAACATTAATTAACTTTACTATATTTAAGAGCAGATGCATTAAAGTATATATTTAATATGCTTTAATATATTAACTTTACCTTTATTATGCTCTGAAGTTAAACAATTAATTAACTTTACCTTTAATACATTTTAATATATTTAAGAGCGTATGCATTAAAGTTTATAATAGCTGTCAAACTGTTGGAAAATCCTTTGCTGCCAGAGGAATCCATTTATTATCGGGGAAGTCAGTTTTCAAGCTATTGAATGTTGCCAGGTTGGGAGGGTCGGGAATTGCGAAATTTCCTGGATGTAGACGGAGAGCATTTGTGCAGCCCACCCACCAAAAATGAATAAATGAAGCCCCTTTGATTGATTCTCGACCGGCCCTTGGATGATTTCTATTAGGATGAGGGTGAGGATGATGAACGGCATCTATAAACTTCAGTGTATATTCCCGTAACCCAGAAATAGGAACCCAAGAAAATCCATTATCATAGGTTGATGCAATTTTGCAATCCATTTATTATCGTGTGCTGACGTTGACATTTTCTGTCTGTACGAATCTTGGGCTGATCCCAGCGGATCCGGATCCGGTCCGGGGGTCTGCAGATCCAGCCCCTAGGCCTGATGGATCTGGTAACATAGGTCATAATAGGGTTCATTAAACAAAATCCTCTTTGAACAACTCAAACATGAAATCAGGGATGATTTTAAGGATGGAAATTTATTTTAAAATGTAGAAACCTTGGCGAATCTTACTAATCCTTCATATGCCAACTATAAATGTTGGGCGATATTTTTGTAAAAATATTCAAATTTCTAAGGATTCTATATAGTTTTTATAAAATTTTGGCGATTTTAAAGGTAAAATAATTTTATCCTATAGAATTTAGGCGAATAATTTTTAAAATAGCGAATCTCATTTTTGGAAAAACCATGGAAAATTAGCCCATGAGCGAAATTTAGCCCCTAAAATCATCCATGCATGAAATGCCCCCCAAAATATTACATCTCAACATATATGCACCTCACACAAATCGAAGTTCTGAAATAAATGCCCTGAGGGGTGCACCAGCAGCATTACTAACAAACATAAATGCTTAGGCTCTCAGAGCTTCCGCTGCAGCAGGGGGCAGAGAATCATCATCATTGTGCTTGGTGGGCCACCGTAGAGATGCAGGAGGTTCTTCCAGCTCCAATGAACTCCAACCATCATTTTCCTAGCCTCTTGAGGCTTTGCTATGTCTGTAATGGCCAGCAAAAGGAAAGCGTGGAATCTCATTTTGGTGGCCATGTGGCCAGCTCTGTTGCCCTGCAGATCTCGACCGGACCTTTCTGTTCGCCTGATGACAAGGTCAATGCTGGCCTGACTCCCTGGAAAAAGTGCCGTGATGACATGGATGACTTGGACTTGGTGGTGTTCAGTGGGACCTTGCTTATGGTATGGTGCTCCACCTCGATATTCTAAAAGCATTCACAGGTGCTCTAAGTGCCGGGTGACTTTGCTCACCTATGCTTAAATTTGCAGAGACAAATTGTTTGTAATTGAAACTTTCTTAGGCCAAGATAAATCTTGGGCATGTCCATAGATTTGTACTTGATACTATTATGAGCTTTCTATTGGTGGAACAAAAAATTATACTCTGAGAATATGACAGCCTGCATCAAAATTGACAGATTATATTCTTTTGTCACTGAGCAAGGTGGCCTTCCAAGTAAGAGGGCCTAACAAGAATTGGCCACATAGATCACTGGCCCAGTTCCAAGCTGCTTTTGTTTTTCAGCAATATCAGAATAGATGCTTGAGGATCTCGGCTCTGCCACAGAATGCACAATTGGGTAGGGCCACTCATAGATAGCACAATCCCCAGCCAACAGCAAGGCTGCCATGATTAATGACTACACGAAGATGGCTTTCTTTTGCTCTGAAGAGGCCTTCCATATAATATGAAACCTGTAAAGCCCAGTGGAAACTTTGGAGTGCAGTTTCCACACTTTGATTAACTTCATGTTGATAGCTGGAGTTTGGCTGAGCCGTTTCTAACAATCATTCTGTTATGTATTTTTGGTCTGATGATACCTCTACATCTCTATTTCTTCATGGTACCTTAAATGAATGAAAGAGTGGCTTAGCAGGGAAGGATTGTGTAATAATAATTACAAGAACAATGGTATTACTTGGGAATAAAAATCCTTTTTCCTGAGACAGATCTTGGTTTGATTTTCTATTCCTTCCTGACTGGTAATGCCTCTTTCTCTTTGGTTCATTCATGTGGAAATTCTTTGTTAGGTTGAAACTAATGGTTTCCTGAATAATATAATTATCAAATTAATAAAATACAGAAGAAAAGGATGTATAAATTATTGTCAAGTTGGTTGTAGATAGAACTAGCTAAGAATTTGCAAAAAACAAAGCTTATGGGTTGAAGGGGCTTCGTAGTTGTCATTTTCACCAACAACTATTGCCGTTTTCTGTTATCCTTTGCAGATTGGAACTATTATGTCTTAACAGTTCTATATTCTACTGAGATAGTACAAATGTTCCACTTTAGTTTATCTTTAATGCAATTAATTTGAATGCAGCCTTAAATTTTTATAATTCCTTTTAGCGTGTTTAAATATTTGTTGGTTAATGAGATTTTAAGATGCCTCTGAATTAAATTTACACTACGTAGTACGAGACACAAAGTTCTTTGTGAGATTTGCCTCTTTTGAAGTGCAGATGATTATGTACCTTCTAGCTATTTGCTTAAACTTTTCCTGGTTGCCTAGATGCATTTTTTGACTGCCACATAGATGCATCTTTTTGACTGCCATGATCATCTTTTGATAGTATTGGAATTTTTGAAGCAGTTAGTTCTCCATAGATTTTGAAAAATAGAGTTCTAATTAGTCATTTGAGCTGATGCATTAACTATGAAACAATAAAGTTAAAGCTACTTTAAAGGGGCCTACTGGTAGCTCGGACTACTATAAAGTTGTTAACTGTTTGACAGTTCAAAAATTTAACAATACAACTTAAGAACTGATACCATTCTCGGTGCCACCAGCTTCATACTAAAATTGATATTGCTTTAACCCTTTTCCCTTATAGTCTAATTTTTCGTCCATCTTTCTGTCACACTTGCCACCTCTATGTTCCTCATCAGGCCCCAAACACTTCAGCAGAATGCAAAGAAACTTCCCCACATGTCTTTCTACTGAATCATTCTTGGGCATAGTCCTGTAACCTGTTTTCATCTCCAAATAGGGCCATCAGATGATTCATAATATCATCTGCCAGGCTATATTGTGCTTCAACAAAGCAATTGAGGGAGCCTTCAACCATGCCCACCAGCATGTCTCTAGCATGCCAATCCATTTGTATTGCTGCCTTATAAATTGACCTGTTGCAGGTGTGCCTTGGGTATTGAGGAGTAAACCCTAAGTTACCAGGATATGGATACCAATAAAGTGGATGTTTAAAAAACTTTGGATACAATAGGTTTGGATATGGCATATATGAAAATACATATAAAATAAATATATACATATAATAAAATATAATTTATTTTTATCTTCTTTTGACTATTAAATGATCAATATGTACATAAATTTTATACCAAAAAAAGTGCGCCATGCTTGGAGCTGCCACTAGCATTGTGAAGGTCTAATCAAGGATAAAAAACTGAGCTTTCTTATGCCAAAACACCTGTTACAACAGTATAGCAAAGTAGCATAAACAGAAACCCAGAAAAACACAAAGCATTATGCCTGAGCATAAACACAACATTAAACAACTGGCACCATTCCAACATCTGGTGGAGGATCATCATGATCATTTGGGTCTGGCCCCCAATCAATAATATGTGTCTTGTCCTTAACAACGATTGGCCCCCAACCACGATTAGCTGGCTCAAGTGTCTTAGTTGCCTCAAAAATTGAAGATTTTCCAGGTTCTATCAAGCTGCCAACTAGGTCTGTCTTTGACCTCAAGTTGGCTCTAAGTTTCAGCTGTCAATGAAGGTATTGCTACTGTTTTAGGACAGCCAACAGTTCAGGAACTTCTTGCTGATTTGTTACGGTTAATTTATCAATTTTAGGTGCTCTAGCATGTAGTTTCAGTCACCAAAGGTTAGCACATGCATACTAAAATAAATGTAACACACCTATAGATCTTTACAGCTGAAAATAAAACAGTTCTACTCTCTAACACACATGAAATTGTACACAGGTATTTTTGGTCAACATGACCCTGGATAAAACCCCCCCGGGAAAACTAGTTTGGAATATATGTCTATATATGAGGAAAATAGATGGTGGAATACAACAAGTACAAAATATAGATGAACCTGTTACAATAGCAGCTTGATCCAAGTTGAAATACAAGTCCAAAAGAAGGAAGAGCGCCCTAGGATGGTGCGCCGCTCAGAAATGCTGCCAAGACCTCTGAAATGATGCCAGATGCCAACTAGAAGCTCTGATCTAGAAATCCCTTCACAATACTTCGATACTGATGAGTAGCCTCCATCTGAAAACAAACCTCATTGCAATCTGACAACTCTAAGACCTTCCTGCTGATAATTTGCCCTCCTCAGATCTGGAAGCTCCTCAGTAAATAAACTGGGCACTAAGCCTGCTGACTCTCTCCATGCAAGGAGGCGCCCAAGCTTTCCTCTCCCAGGGCCTGAAACCTCATCTTCTTGCTGTCTCTCAAACTCAAGGAGTGAACAAATGAGTGAATGGACTCTCCTTGGCCTCTTGCGCCCTCCTTTAGGATGCATAAGGAAACCTAAGAATTGGGTGGATGAGATCATCTCATCTCATCCCTAATCAATGGTTGAGATCATCTCGACTAAATCTCATCTCAAAACCCACTTTACTTAAGTTTCCATAGTTTCCACTTTATGTTTATTGATTCACCCACTTTGTGAATTAATTGTCACTTTAGGCTAAAATGACCAAATTTCACTTTTGACTTAAATCTCCTAAGTCAAAGTGAAATTAGA
This sequence comes from Picea mariana, assembly GCA_032191745.1. Classification (NCBI taxonomy): domain Eukaryota; kingdom Viridiplantae; phylum Streptophyta; class Pinopsida; order Pinales; family Pinaceae; genus Picea; species Picea mariana. The sequence continues at coordinate 148,366 of JASDQU010101932.1, forward strand.
CACAAAGTACATAGTACAAGGTACAAAGTATTTCCCTCATGTGTTTAGAAGCTCACAAACACAAGGGGACCACTTTCCAAGGTACCCAAATCTCAACAAAAATGGCCAAAGCTAATGATAGGAACTTGTCATTTAGCATCAGAGAAGATCGATTGTGCCAATGTTTTTGGCTCACAAACCAATTGGTTGAACTTGTGGTGAGTCTTATAATTTGGCACACTGTGATTATGCTGATTGGGTAGGGGAAATGCTAGGTGTTTTCCTACTCATGTTGCAGGGGTCCTGCACCATAACTCTAATAACTGCTGTAGACGGGTCATCTACATTTCAATTTTCGTACATGCATTGAAATTTTCAAGGACAGGTTCCCACGGACAAAAGTGCTGTCATACCATGTGAAAGATAAGAAGATTCTTTCTTGTTAAAGATAACTTAATTGTGTTTATTCCACAAAAATAAAAGAACTTGAACATGAATAAGCATCCAAGCAGAATGAAAATCTAAATCCCAAGGAAGGTGGTCTCCTAGCAGGGCTGCATTCTAAGATATGGAAGTTGGGAGGTATTGGCCACATAGTGAGACTGCCCAAGTCCATGCAGATTTGGCTAAGGTACAAAACCGGAAAAGTTGCTTTAAGGTCTTGACATGCTCACAATGGGGACAATGTGGGTTTTGATTCTTGAATGCCTAGGAAGTGGGTCTTTTATCTACAAGAAGGCCACCCATGACCAATGACCAAACACAAAATCTTTCTTTTCAGCCACCTCACTTGAGGTTGACTTCTACAACTGGTAGGCTTTGACATCCTCTCTTTGGTACGGAACATAGACTCATTTGGCTTTATCATTCTTCATTCTTCGTTTTCATATACCTTGTACATCTCTTCTTTTAGATAGCTTCTTCATTTCCAACCACTCAAATCAAATTTTCCATGTCGTTCCTTTCTTCATCAAATGAATGTATGGCAATGGATATATATGCACATAGAGATCTATCTATTGAAATATGGATATTTGATGGTCTATTCTATTTAGGATCAGATATCACATGAGCGAACCTGTTCTCGACATATTCTTCTTTGGTACCATATACAATTCTTTAGGCTTCTTTGAATTGAAAAAGAAAATATGTTTAGTGATCATCTTTATGTATATGAAATATCCTCTAGATAATGAAATTCAAAAGAAAAAGAATTGGATGATATATTATGAACCTATATGATAGCTCAATATCAATACTCCAATACACTATCTCTGACATATATATCCTATATATATATATATAGGATATATATGTCAGAGATAGTGTATTGGAGTATTGATATTGAGCTATCATATAGGTTCATAATATATCATC